>BPLS01028084.1:0-18251 GCA_019656275.1 Rhododendron kiyosumense
CGGGGATTTTTAAAAGATATCGAAGTGTCCAAATTGGGGTGTCTACAATCGTGTTTTCAATGGTACGGTCTGGATCTGCTGATGGTCATTGTGGGGGTTCGGATTATTGGGACCTAGACAGCACTCCTGGTTAGGCTCCTTCTTGCTCCACCAGAGGACCTGCAACAAGTCACTAGGGCGATGACTGCCCAGTGACCCTCCGACGATCAAGTTAGATGTAAGGAAGGTGAATCAGGTCTAGGGTTAGGGTAAGAATGGCGTACCTCTCATAGTGAGCATCCCTTCATATTTATAGACCTAGGTTTCCTTGGCCTCCAAGCCAACGCGTAGAGATCACGCTCTGGTAACCGCTTCGGGCGACGTCATTCATGACGTAGGGAATAAAACGGTTACGGAGCACATGACATGATCCAAATGATTGCCGTTGCCACGAATCTGACAAGGGCCCCATCCATCATGACTGCCTTGTTACAATATCTTGGATAACGATGAGACCGATGCATAGTCCCGGGCGAGGTTCCACATCAGGGCCTCGGGGCGGTTGGCACTCTTCGGCTCTTCGGCCAGTCTTGCTGAGATGCTGATTCATGTATGAGGCTCGGTTACCGACACGATAACCGAAGCCACTACAGTCATAAATAGTTTATGACCATGAGCAGATTCAAACCATTGAAACACGATCCAACGACTGGCAGACGATGTCCGCATTGAAATGATAAGTCATTAGATAATACTACTAAAATTCAACTCCTGTTCTGTTTATGTTGTTCAAAATAGCTTATTTAAGTTTCCACCGACAATGCATACCACAATCAGTATTGCTGAAATAGAGCTTTCTTTTGGGGTACAAGTTTTTCAATACCAAATGGAACATTTAGTAAATTAAACTTTGTTCTAATTAAAAACATAATAAGGCTCTGATTCGTCAGACAAAACCATAGTAGGTTTAATCTAAGCATCATTAGGTGTACCTAAAATTGGTTTGGTCAACTAACGCTATCATCTCTGATTCTTGCCTTGCACCCAATCCTTGGACTAAGTAAACCTTTTGTTATCCCCACCTAATCCACATTAGGGTTCCTTATAACACCTTGGTAATTAAACTACAGCAGTAATTTATGATTAATCAGATAATTAGTCAATTTAGTCAGTAGAGTTTGTTAATTTCATTTTCAAAGGGCATATATTAGGTAACAATTTTCTTTAATACTTGTTTGGAATTTGTTACAAATAGCATTACACTCGATTTTATTTTTTTATTTTTTTTGCGTTAAGAAAGCGATTGCACAATTTATAGATTATGGTTTTCTCATGAGTCACTCCTTATGTTAAAAACAAAAAAAAAGCGATTGCATCAGGGACTTAAATAAAAAATTAACAAAAACACGTACGAGTCACTGAAATTTCTCTTAGTTTTAAAATTGCTAGCGTCATACTCTCTCCGTCCCCATTCTTTTGCCTCTCGTCCTATCCCAATTGTATAAAAAACTAATTGCAACTTTTAATTGATAATATTATTTATATGCAATATGGATCTTGTTTGATAGATCTCCATAAACTCCTTTAAACGATATTTTCAAAATTATTTAAAAAATTATAGATTACAAGATATAATCAATTGAAAAATTATACGAATTCCCAAAAAGGAACTAAAGAATAGGAATGGAGGGAGTATTAATTTGATTTGACGTCTTATTTGCTTAGATCTAATTGCATCTAAATGTAATTGTGACAGAACTTAAAGACCAACCACGATATTCTATACAGTATACAAAATATATAAAGTTTATGTTAACTCTTCTCCCATGTGGAAAAATCCTAATATATCTGTATCCACACATAAGTTATGTGAATTACACTATCCAAAACCTATCTGCCACAAAAAATCAGAAAAAAAAAAAACCATAAAAATCTCAAAAAATTCCCAATCATTCAAACCGCCGCGGATCCGTAACATTGATCCAACAATGCCCGTCGCCCAGACCCGATTTCCTAGCCAACTTCCTATCCCACTCCAACTCGATCTTCCTCTGCTTCGACAACCCGCAAAGCTTCTTCAACCCGTCCTCCATTTGGTCATGGACCCTCCACCACCTCCGGTGTGCCGCGTCGCTCGCGTAGACCCTCTGCAACCCGAGATCCCAATTGCAATCGTAATCCCTATAGCACTGCCACGGCTTCAAGCCGAGGTAGTGTATCGAATACAGCTTCGGAGGGTCCGACCCGAACAGCTGGTTCTTCATGTTGGTCTCGCTCGAGGTGTTGGACCAGAAATTCTTCAAAAAGTTGACCCGCCTCGGTAACCGGTGCCACCAAACGAACACCTCGTTCAGGAACCCCTGGTCCCCGCCGTTATACGAAACGACGTCGTTGGTCCTCTGCATGAAATACTCGAACGTGCAGTTGGAGGGCTCTATGACCATGATGCCGGAGTTGAAGATGGAGACGTCGTTTCCCACGGCTGAGATCTGGGGGAAGTGGAAGAGGAAGTCGAGGCTGCGCAGCACGATGATGTCGGCGTCGATGAAGATGATCTTGTCGTAGTCGGCGAGTTGCCAGAGCCGGAACTTGCTGTAGTTGTACTCGTTGTAGGAGCCATTCTCGGCCTTGGGGTTGCGGATGCGAGTGATAAGGCGGATCTGCCAGCCGGCCGCGGCGAGGGCGGAGCGCTTGGGGATGGAGATGGAGGCGTCGAGGAGGAGGATGAGGTCGCGGTTCGTTCCGGACTGGAGGAGGCTCTGGGCAAGGGTTATGGCGCCGCAGACGTAGGACTCGGAGGAGTGGAGGACGGTGGCGTAGGCTTCGCGCTTGTTGGGTTTTCGGGCGGCGGTTAGGATCTTGGATAGATCGTAGACCTCGTGTATTCCTGGAATCGAAAAACGTCGCTATTAGCGCTTGCAACGAGCACAACAACGTGCAGAACACTGTTTACAAGATTAATAAAAAAATTTTGCCGTTCAAAATAAAGATGTTAGCGTAGAATTGTTTCATCGAGAAGTGAAAACTATCAATCTACCAAGTGAGTGAAATCGTGTCGTATTCGCATGTTATGCACAATATGATGCAAATTGTCATATTTGTCGATTTTCACGGTTAAGATCGAAAACGTATACTCTATCTGTCCAAATTTGTTTGTCTAATTGCAATAATACAATTTTCTAAGAAACACAATCATTGTGCTTAGATATACTGAATTTTTCAGAAGTTACCCTTTGACTTTAGAAAAAAGATTAATCTACCATCAATAGTAAGGGGCAAAAGGAGAATTCTTCATCATCTTTTCGTCAATTAGTCTTCGAAAGGTTAAAAGTGGACAATAAATTATGATGAAGAGAGTAGTTAGTAATTTTAACTTTGCTAGTTAATTTTCAGTGCCATTGTAGCCCATTAACATTTACTACATATGTCCATACTTTCATAATAGCATACTAGATGTCATGTGAAAACTAAATGGAGTGGACTGTAGAGTGCAGTTGTTGCTTTCTTTATATTTCAATGCACATAGACAGAGTTCAATTTTCGTAAGCACCCATCTCCTTTCTCAAGTCCCTTAGAATAGATTAGATTAAGATTAATAAATAACAAAAAAAAAAAACACATCCCATGTTCTTGGGTTAAAAGAAGTGCGAATGATAACAATGGAGCATCGAATAACTTGAGCTTAAACATTTTGAGTGATTCTAACTAGTTATTGGACTGCTGAAATAATTACATCTATTATGCTGCGAATTACGTTCATCGGATTTGTCACCAGTCTTTTGACTTATTATTTGTTTTGAGATTTTTATGCGCTAGCTTTAGTTAAGATATGGCAAGTTACGAATGAGTATGCATGATATACATAAAATTATTACGAATCATTTTGACTTCTTCTATAAGCAATGCTTTTTCAAGTGTACCTGAATCCGTATAACACTAAGTGTTTACTATCAACTAAACTACGAATGAAGTGCACAATCGTTAACTTTAAACGGTTTGTTGGTTATTAACTTCAAAGTTTGAATTAGTTGATGTGTGCTCAAGTTTTTTCGAACGGCCGATTATCGAAAATTTATAAAATAAACAAAGAACGAGATTGTTAATTTTCCCATGACATGATATAGACTTCAAGCAAACGGAAACAGGAAACCGTACCTTTATCCCATAGGGGCAAAGCCAAATTGCAGGACCCAACCGGCAGGGAAACCTTCTGCTCCAACCTAGCCATTTCCGGCTCGAACCACCACCACTCCCCTTCTCTCTTCACCAGATCATCGCACCGGAACAGCTCCGGCATCGGCCTGCACTTGCTCAGAAACACCATCTTCGCACCAGTATTCCCCCATCCCCACCCCCTTTTCCCTCTCTTCACGGCCAGATTCGCCGCGATCAGATGCACCTGGAGCCGGAACACGTCCCTCCCCCACCCTTCTTGTGGGAAATTGCAGGGCAATTTGGCCACCACCGTGTCGAAGTATCCGTAGTTCTCAAAGTCGGGCATTGGTATCTCGGGGCACAACGGCCCATCGATGTCCTCTTCCTCGTCAATCCATTCCGGGAACAAGTCCTGCCATTCGAACAGCTCGGAGACTTGTTCGAAATGGACCGGCACGGCTTGCCCGCGGACTTCCCATTCACTTGTGTCCTCTTCGTCCATGTTCACCATTGCAATCTTCATCCCCTTGCTGAATTCATTCAAAAAAGTGGGATTCTCTGTCTTGTTCTTTTTCCTCTTGGGCTTAGGATGGTTGCCTCGATGATCAGTGTCTTCTAATACAGCCTTCATCTTAATCCCATTCTCCACCTATCAAATCAAAAAAAAAAATAAAAAATCAGAGTTTCAACCAATGGGTAAGCAAGAAAACGAAAATCCAAGAATCTTTCTACAAAAAATGCAGAGTACCCAGAAAACAAAAAATTGACAAGATTCATTCTGAATGTGACCCACAACACAAATTTTCGAAATGTATTGGAATTAGTACTTGAGGTGGCTCACCTCACCTTGTGATGGCACTGGCGCAACGAGCACCGAACGAACGACACGGCACTCTCATGGTAGTAGGAGGACGATGGCCGGAAAAGAAGAAGGGCATAGATGACAAAAAACACAGCAAGGAAAACAAGGTTGATTCTGATAACCAGAGACTTGGATGGAAGGGCTTTGACGAAGGACATCTTAATTTTTTTTTTCTCACGACACAAGTCCTCAGTAGAGATATTCAAACGTACATGGGCATATATATACAAATGGGAGTGTGATTAGTTTGGTCATGATGAAGAATTGAAAAATATTTTAGGAGGGGTTTGGCTGTAGTTGTTTAGAGGCAAGAGAGAAGGCCAAATCAGAGAAGAATTTAAAGATAAGAAACCAAATAATTAATTAACCATTTAGGGAACGACACCTGTCGGTTTGCTAGCTCTAGATTTCCTTCCTTTCAAGACATTAATCTGGGTTTGGGCAAACAGAGTCTTTACTTCTTTGCAATGTTTTTGTTGCGATCAATACTTTAATTAATGGGAATTAATTATTTCCCAATGTACCCCTCTCATTGTCTCTAGAACAGGGTGTATGGGCCATAGGGGAGGAGTGGGAATTGGGAAAGTGGGCATTTGTTGGTGAACCATTCGAGATTACGGTAGCATCCGTTCGGATAAGCAGCTAAGCAGAAGCCGGCCAGCCACCAACCTTTAATTTTAATGGTTGCCGAGTCAACCTCTAGAATTCCGTCTTCAGCCATTTTAAAGAATTGTGAGCTTTCCACCAATTATAGGAGACCATAGTAAATGAAATTAAGTCATAATTTGAGGTTCCTAAACTAGATATTTCATGTAATTTAGCAGAAAATGGAAGGGGGCGTGTGGATGGACAGAGCTAGATTTTTAAGGGAGTAAAAAGAATTAAAGAAAAGGTTTCAACGGTAAATCACAATCTTTCGATTTGCTTTTAAGAAAGAGTTTTGGGCGCAACATAGCTTTTGTTTGGGTAAGAAACAACAATACTAAGATTCCTTAAAATCGATTTTGGCATTATCACTGCCCAAATTTTTTCTCCAAAAGCAAATTGGAAGGTTGAGACTTACTATGGAGTGTGGTAGCAAATTGGAAGTTTGAGATTCACTTGGCCATAGGCGCTACACGCTAGTGAATCTCAACCTTCAAAATTCAAATCTATTAAAGAGAATATGCAAGAACTTTGAAGGATCCTAGTCCTGTTGTTCTTCAAAAGAGGGTGAACATTATTCTTGTTAAAATGAAAGGTAAATTTAAACTGGAAAATTTACCTCATAATAAATTCGATTCAACCATGAAGTTTCTATTTTCCAATCAACTTGAATTTTGCTATAGATGCAGTAATCGTCAAACACTATAATATCAACGGTTTAGATTCAATTTTCGGTACAATGGATGAATTGGTTAAATTCAAGGAAGAAGAAGAATCAAGGGAGGACATGAGGGCATATTGAACTTTTCATCATTTCGGTTAGCAAATTTTACATTATTTCTGTTAATTGGGTGCGTATGCACAAATAAACAAAAGCATAGGAGCACAAATGCAACAATGTGAATGTGAGGAGATGTATCCGCACATAATCCAAACCACTTAAGCATAAGCGAAATTCCACCCCCACCCAAAAAAAAAAAAATTTGGGGCCATTTTTTGGAGACACGAGTAATTTTTGATCAAGGTGTTGCAAATTTATGGTAGGCTAGTAGAACCATTGAGAAGCTTTTATAAAGGTTTTTCCTATTTTAATCCCATACTCCGTCCCATAAAATTGATCCCCACAAAATTACATGTAATTTTCAAACTTAAAAAAGAGTATTTGCTAAAATAAATTTCCAATTGTGTTTGCTCCATTCAAAAGATCTTATCGAGGTTTGTCAAATAAGATTCATATTGCACAAAATGTTTTGTCAATAAGTACATTTTTTAAGCTTAAAAATTGCATGTAATTTGATAAGGGACTAATTTTATGAAATGGACGGAGTACTAAAAATGTGTCGTGTAATGATGAATTAAAGAGGGGATTTGGTTGGACATCACACCAAACCAAGTAGGGTAAACTATCACAATTTTGCAACCGAATGTGAAAGTCATATTGATGAAGTAGACCAACAGGACGCCAGGGTCCAGGGATATTCATGATTTCAGGCACGATTGCCCCGTCCCCACTTGAAGCTTTTCCAAGTTATATCTACATTTTTTTTTAATAGTAGCTTAGATGTTTGGACCAGTTTACGTATACATTGACTAAACTTGGGATATTCATGATTTTACGCACGATTGCCCCGTCTCCACTTGAAGCTTTTCCAAGTTATATCTACAATTTTTTTTTAATAGTAGCTTAGATGTTTAGACCAGTTTACGAATACATTGACTAAACTTGGGGGACAAATTCTACCACCTACTTACAGGGTCTCAATTAAAATCAAAACAAAGCTACAAGCGTATGAACCAAAGGAGTTGATTGCATTTGAAGATACTACTAGATAGTATCAAACTGACGCAGCGGAAATAACAAAGAGATTAGTTGCGTACTAATCAAACGAATGATAGGTACTCGTAGCCACGAGCAGTTCTTGAATCCTCAAGAAAAAAAGACAAAGTCTGAATATTATTGATAAAAAGCTGCATAAACCCTAAGTTACAAACCTTTAAATAGGCAAAACCCTAGAAACCCTAAAAACAAACTTGGAAAATAAAAAGTCCCATAATTTGGGGCTTTTCCTAAAATTGAAAACGGGAAAGAAAAACAAGACTTTCCCAAAAAGAATCAACTTTAAAGGAATTACGGACTAAGAGTTATTAACGAACCAAATCTTTCCTAAAACGGCAAAATAACGCAATTGAAAGCCTAAACGAAGGAATTGGGCCGAAAAACACCGTTCATCATCAACCTTTAGGCCTATTCCGAACTCGTCCGAATTTAACCAATTTGGATAATTTGAAATTAAACATCGTTTGGACTTTCGGGGCTTGGCTCGGTCCAACTGATCATGGAATTGGGCCTCCACGTGTTCTACATCACAAACTCAAACTCCAAGTCTCAAGCCTCGATTACTCGGCCAACCGCTCGGGGTTCAAGTATATAATTCCTCGGGGAAATTTGAATAATTGCAGCCTCAAGTCCGCCCTTATGTATTTTGAGTCACTTAGTGCAAATTTTTTTTTTTTTGAGTGAAAAGATCATTCTAGTTATAATAATTTGAAAGAAAAAAAAACCTACTACTAAAACAACAAACAAACTATAACAAAAATAGCAAAATAAAAAAATACAACGGCGGTGTCAAAACCCAGGAGCTGAATCTTCCACGCATCGGAGGGTCCAATTCAAGCATATTTCTATATGGTCAGTTTCGAAGAAGTCAAGTGGCAGTGATATTTTCAGCACTACTGTGCGTTTAGTACACCTAATACACTTTAATGGAACCCTTTGAGATCTAATCATCATGACCCAAATTCTTCATTGCATTGAATTTGCCAAGCAATTTGCTTGCCCAAAAGATCAAGTTAATTGGACATCTATAATTACATGATCGGACATTTATATTGTCAGATTATATGGCTTTTGATGTCTGATTAACTTAAATTTTTTTTTTATCCAAAAAATTACTCAATGAACTTTATACGAGTACTTCGAATAACAAGAAGCAATAACTCGAAATCCAGTTTTGAGGATTGAGGAATCACCAATTGGAGCCTCATGAATCAACGAAAATTAAAACTCATTAAGATTTGCATACAAAATGATTGCAAGAAGGAGTGGAAGCTGAATTGGGCATCTGCTTTTACCTTTTTCGCATTGATGGTGTTGTATTTCTTCTTCAGAAGAGTCTCAACGACAGTAAAATCATGGAAAACACATGTAATAGAAAACTTATCCCCTAACAGAATGTACCCACTTCTAGTAAAGCACAAACTATTTTAATCGATAAAACACTTCCTTTTTTTGTCACGGAATGACAAAGATAACTGTAATAACCAAGAGCCGCAACCACGTAAGCAATATTATAAGCCACAAGAAGCTTAAAAATTGAACGAAAATAACTAACAGGCAATATAAGCAACAATCTTAGCCAATAATAGGACCAACCATATAAATAAGCAACTATAGCCAGCAATAACCAACAAACTTAGCCAAGAATACGAGCAGCAACAGGGAATAATAACCCACTATCTAGTCAACGTTAGAACAAAAGAGGTTACCAAATTAATGCCAACAAAACCCCTATCCAAGATATGACCTAAGCCCTGTATTGTTCAAGCCTGCAAAACTTGACCTCTGCCTTACCACCAAATAAGGTATAAATGTGTGCTTGGAAGTTTTTAGGGCGACAACCAGACACATCCTTGGCTTCAAAGGTAATGTAATACTCCAGGGCTCGAATACTGGAGGTGTAGTTTGCCTTGAGGAACTTCACAAACTGGTACTTCTTTTGTAAGTTATTATCCTCATTGTACTTGTCAAGAGCTAACTTGGCAATGTCTTGAACCTGCTCTAATGTCCACAATCCACCAGGCAACGGGCACAACCGAACCAGTCTAAGGTACATCTGTTGGAAATCGATGTCGTCAGGAGCATTGCCTATATCAAAACCATCGCTCAGTTTGATCCTCTCGTGGTACTCTGTGTACTCTTGGAAGGTGAACGAGCGACGGGGTTTTACCCCAAATAAACGTTCTCTCACTTTTTGAGCTCGTACGAACTCCTCAGGAGGAAAGTCAGCAGCCATTATCTAACTCGTCCTTTCCTATTTTTGATAGAGAAAGAAGAAATCAAGAATGTGGCCACGAGGGAAGAAGAAGATTTAAGCCTAAGGGATGGGATGGGATACCTTAATTTGTTTCTCGTCGGACGGCTGCCTCAACCTGAGAGAAGAATTCTCGGACGAAGGAAGAATATTTAGGAGTCTCCTTTCTTATATCCTGGTATATATAGACAATAAGTGCCATCCCATTCCTACTCTGATTGACGAAATACCCCTTGGTCGAATCCCATTCCTACTCTGATTGTGTGGAATGCTGCTAACCACAAAAATAATAGTCCACGACATCGTTCGAGATTAGTTTAAAAACTTAACGAGCTTAAAGAGTACTAGAATAGCTAAGCTAATTGCATTTCGGTGCTAGATATAGGACGAATCGGGTGTCGTCCTTGTATCTGAGCTTCCTAACACCATTGTTCTATCACACCAAAACTAGAATTTCTTTTTTATCGCCATGGTTCACGATCACGCTTTCATCCAATTTGCCACAAATCTCTCAATTGGGAATCGTCAACCATTCGACTCCCAATTTCGCTATCGGTTAGCTATATATATCCCTACCTTGTTCATCTATTAAGCCGACGGAGTCCATTGAATCATCGCTTAAGAAAATTTTCCATTGAATCATTGTTTGGTCTTCTTAAACAGTTTTACCTGTTTTTTTTTTCTCTATTTTATCCAAATTCCTCCTAAATAACATTTCAACTTTAGAAATTTGTTGTGTTTTCTCCATACCCTTTGCATCTCTAAGCATCACTAGCCACAAATTCTGCTCTTGCTTTGGTCAAAGAAAGGTACCAGAAACCAAATAAGAGGCCGGCCGGCGGGATCGATACGGACGACCTTAGCAAAGGACTCACCGACGGAAGAAGTTCATCATTTTGGCGAGAAAGCTTACACTTGAAAGTCAAAAAAGGGAGTAAGATAATACCACTCCAGTAAAAGTCTCTTGGCTAGCTGTTGATACACTGGATAACAGGGTTTTGAATTGCGGTATAGGAAAACATAGGAAAACATAACGGTATTTAAAATCCTGCAGGATATGACAAATTAAGCCCTCTAGAGTTTGTGTTCAGACATATCGCCTTGTTCGTTTTGGGATCTCAACAATCTCTGGGCACAGTTTTTAATAAATTTTTTCTATCTTTTTATTTCCATTCATTACTTCAAAAATCACCCTCAAAACTCAAACCGAACAGAAAATACTATTCATTGGACACGCATAATACGCAACACTCTCCATTAGTTACACATTTATCCACACTGAGTGACGGATTTCACAGCAATATGTAGTGTTCAAAGAGTACTGTTTGGGCATTAAGCGGCAGTGCTCAACAAAACCAATAATTTTCCATGGAAAAAAACGTTAGTTGCCTCCAAAAGTGTTTGGATGATCCGTTTTTTTTTAAAAAAAAAAAAAAACCTCTTCCAAAGCAGAGTTCTTCAAAATTCGGATCATTGATTGCTGAGACAGACGGGTAAAATCGTCCGCCTATCTCTCTTATCCAAGAATCCAGAGCATTAAAAAGAAAGAAAGAAAGAGACGGTCAAGGGTCCCCACCCAGAGGATGTGGATGAGTAGTAATCTTTCTTTTTGAACTGGATGAGTACTAATCTTCTTCATCTTGTTTCTTTTGGCACGGCGAACAGATTTGATTCCGGATGTGCAAGAATAGGGAACTTGACTATACATGCTCTGCTTTTGTTTATGGAACAAAAGTACAAAACCGAAAGAAACTTGTGCCCTATCTATCTATCATTCACACCAACTGGGCCAGATTTATCACTGTCTGAAACACAGATTTTGCACTTGTGGATTCCGCGTTTCCCAAAGCTGTAATTTAGAGATGGCAACGGTGTCGTTACGTTGTGTTATTGGTTACATCAAAACCGAAACCGGTACTTACCCCTAAAACTGAAATCATAATCAAAATCGGCTGTTTTCTTTTTATCTAAACCATAGGCAAAACCGTCAGTTACCGATTCGGGTCAGGGGTTTTTTAACTGAAACTGGTGATCAACACTGTTAATTGCCAACCTTTATCAACCAGACGAAAGGGGCAGAAAAAAACTAAAGAACGAAGTGAAGTATAAGTGCAGTTAACACAGAATGAATCAATCCTCCAAGTTCCAACCACAGAGACAAAATCACAACTCATAAAAAAGTCAACATAAAATTTCTCTTCCAAATATGAAGACAATTAAGGAGATTGAATCCACAAAGTTCGAAGACCCTAAAATAGGGATGGCCATCTCAGCCAATCCGTCTGTATTCGATCCGTTATCCTTTCCAAATAGATTGGATTTTTCGGATATCGGAGCGGATTCGGATTTATTTTTCAAAAAAAATTCGGAGTTCGAATCGGATTCGGAGGAAGTCTGTCCCCACTCCGATCTGCCCCGAATCCGATCTCCATCCCCGATCCGCCCTGATCTGTCCCCGAATATCCGAAAATCTATTTTTTTTTTATCAAAAATCCGCCTCTGATCTGCCCCGATCTGCCTCCGATCTGTCCCCGAATACTCTTTTTGATAAAAAAATCTGGGGTTTTTTTTAAAAAAAAAATTGGATTCGGATATCCGTTCGAATATCCGTTCCCCATTCAGAGCGGGAATGGAGGACCGAATATATATCCATTCGGAGTTTGGGGGCGGATTCGGAGGTCAGGTGGAAGATTCGGATTCGGATTTGAATATTGCAATATTCGCTTCCCATCCGCCCCGTTGCCATCCCTACCCCAAAATATAGTACAACAAAATAGCATAAAATGCCAACAAATTAATATACCATAGAGTGAATCGATCTTCCACAAATTGGAATGGAATCTATACATTTTGTCTTAGACCACACCACAATGGTGGGGCACTGAATAATTGTGTGCCTAACTAGGTTCAGTAGGTTGTTCGCTCATGAAAGTTTGTGTCAAAGTTAAAGCCGAGATGAGCAGTAGTAGTTCAATTTTGATTTAAAAACTTATTTGTCAGACGATTCGATCTCAAATGGACTTTAATCAGGACTATCACTAGTCCGTCTATCTCGAGTAGCTAGCTTGTGTTTTTATATATCGATAATATCATCAGCTGATCAAGTTGAATAATAACTTGTTAAGAGCTTGAATGGTTTAACAAGCTTTAGAAAATGTTCAAGCGGTATCAGTGGTGACTCCGGGAGTTCGAGCGCATGGGGTCATTCGTAAGCATTAATACTTGTACCAATTATAAATCAGGAAAAAAAACATCATAGTATTGACAATAAAAAATTTAGTTCCAAAAAAATCACATTTAACAGGCATTGCAACTAATACCTAGAAAATATCAAAAGGCATATACTAGTTATCTTTCTTTTCAGCTCTCGACCAAAAAAATAAAATAAAATACACGAGCTTCTACAATTGCATTCGATGCGATTTCATATTTTGAAATCGTTGCATTATAGTCTCTTTGTTGATAACATCAAATACTTCATTTTCAATATATGCGACCAAGCAATCATTCATCCTTTGGTCTCACATTCATTACATAACCTATTCTTCACATATTTCATTGCCGAAAGCATGCCAACTTCACACCCGATTCTAATGGGTCGCATTTTATTTTTAACCAGCAGTGTTTTCTTTCAAGTAACTGTCACGGACAGTTGCTGGACTTGTCTCATGAGTGTGTCCTACAAACATATCTTCACGTATATATATCCCTACATTGTGGAAAAATATTGAACTGTCCGAGACAGTTATCGGAGAGGACCCCATCCCTTTTTATTCTATAGGCAACTTTCAAGTGTTATAAACATTGGAAAATTATCCAGGTGGTGTTGCCATCAAATTCTAATGGGTCATTTTTTAATTTTTAAAAAAATTTCAATATAGTAGTAGCAAAAAAAAATTTCCATGGGGTCGCTCGACCCTACACCCCAAGCTTTGCCATCTCCACTGAGCGCTATACTTATGTAACAAACTGATCTCTTGAGCGAAGTTCAAGTAGTTTGATTCGTTTACAGTTTACTAGCCCTAGGTAAGTCCACAAGCTATGCAGTATTCATGTGACAACCAGAGTGAAAAGTGAAGTTCGACTCCCACTCGTGTATTATTAATTCATATGTTGGGCCAATCCATAGAGAACTTAGCCTCTGTGATAATTAACCTTTTGCTTGTGGATCGCGAAGATAGAGAAACTTTTAGGTATACTAGGGATACCAAGCCCTATGGTATCTCCTCCGGTCCGTTTCTCATTTTTCGGCTATTTTTCAATTAAATTTGGATGATCGATTTCGTTCATTTTGTAGAGTTTGGTAAGAACCTTAATTATGCCAAAAATTGTATTCATCGGACTTTGTTTGATACATGGTTGGTACACGTGAAAATTGCAAAAAAACCAAAGGTGGGTTTTGATTCAGTGTGTTTTTGGACTCAGTTTTGGTTTTCTTCAATTTTAACGTGTGCCGATCATGTGTCATATAAAGTCCAATGAACACAATTTTTAGCATGATTATACTTCTTGCCGAACTCTATAAAATGAACGAAATCGATTATTTAAATATGATAAAAAAATAACAGAAAAATTAGAAATGAACGAGAGGAGATACCATGGAGCTTGGTATCCCCGGGATACCTAGCTAAAAGTTTCTCGTTGGAGATAAACCTAGTCGCCCGAATGACTCGGACATTGGACTGGATACCGAAATAAAAAATAGAAAGATATATAACTTTGTTAAAGTCATGCATTAATCATCTATGTCTTTTCTTAATATTCCATTCCAAGAGGCAAGAGTCCGTAGAGAGGAAGTTAAGAATCTTAAACTATATACCCCAAATTAAGGTTTTGCTCATGAATATGAGAAAGCAAACAAGCGATTGTCCTTCATGAAATCGTACGTATGTTTAAAGCTCACGGAGGCTAACCATTCCAAACTTTGAGATCACTTAAGAGTTTGTCTAATCGTTAACTTCAAGACTTGAGAATTAATCCAGATGCGAACAAGATGGCCCGAATGTCCGATTGTGAAAAACATTAGATATGGTACCCCAGTTGGTTGGAGGAGAGAGCTAGAGACCCCACATAGCCACCCTAGCTAAAAAAGTAGAGTAAATGAAAGATCTAGCTTGAGGGGATAGATTCTATTTCTCTCAATTATCTACTTACTAGACTCCCACTTCCCACGTACCCTTTCACAAATCACTCTCTATATAATACACTTCATTCAGAATTTTTACAAGCACCTTCAAGGCAAAAGCACAAACAAGTAACAGCAGTAGTGAGCAATACCGACAATATGCCTATTTGGAATCCAATTAAAAGTGTAAATGTACCTCTGACCGAAGAGCAGCTGAAGGGTTTGTTAAAGAGGTATGACAAAAATGGCGACGGGCGGCTAAGTCGGGAAGAGCTGAGGGAAGCGTTCCGGAGCTTGGGGTTGAACCTCAGCGGGTGGAGAGCGTGGCGAGCACTGCGCCACGCCGATAAAAATGGTGATGGGTTCATTAGCGAAGAGGAGATGGAGGAGCTCGTCAAGTACGCTACAAAAAAATGGGGATTCACTGTTTGTTAGTAGAACTTATTACTCCTTTTATTGTTTTCTTCTCCTAGTAGAACTTATTACAAGAACCCTTCAATTATAATAGGAAGAGGTATTGTAGTTCTATGTATGACTAAGAATATGATGAGAAATAGGAAGTTATGAAGCTGTAGTGATTATGTGTAACCCCTGCAACTTTTCTTGTATATATATAAAAGAGAGAAAAATGTAAGAGCTTTGTAAAAAGTTAGCTAGTGAATACGACGGAGTCCGATTTCGTTCACCTCCCTAAATAGTAACAAAGCTAAAGATCCCAAGCTTACCTATCTTATCTTTTTTCAAGGAAAGGTTACCTATTTCCTCCGTTCCAAATTCTTGGTACTCTTTCCTTTTTTTTGGAAGTTTCAAAAGATTGGCTATATTTTCTAATTTATAATGTTTTTTATATCAAATATGAATCTTATTTGATAGATTTCAATAATATCTTTTATACAAAGTTTTTAAAATCACCTAAAAGATTATACTACTAGATTGTAAGATATAATCAATTGAAAAAATGACACGCATTCTCAAAAAAGGCGAAGATTTTTGGGATAGAGGGAGTATTTACTTTGAAATCATTATTCACTTACCTTTTAGTGGGTAATGTTCACCCTACTTTTTAGTGGGTGAATAAAATCGGACTCGAATACAATCCCATGAAATGGTGATATGAATAGTACTACGTTAGCTAGTGATCAATATGACCCATGAGAATAGTGATATGAATCGTAGCCTTGACTCCATTTAATTTCATAATATCCCTATTGAGAAATACTTATTTACGGAGGTGTAATATTTACAACACCTCCGTAAATAAGTACTATTTCTCACCCCCGTTCGGCTAAATAAGTTAACTGACTTATTATTTTGTCCTTATTCAATTTTTTTTTCTTCATATTTGTTAGTTTTTCATCAATTTTTTTGGGGATTATTGCATCGTCATGATGAAAAGAATCTAAAAAGTAAAAAATTATTATCGAAATTCAATTTTTTTGAATAAAGACGAAAAAATTGGCTTATTTTTGTCTTTATTCAAAAAAAAGAAGATTTCGATCGTAATTTTTTATTTTTTAGATTCCTTTTATCATGACGATGAAATAATTCTCAAAAAATTGACGAAGAACTAACAAATACAAAAAAAAAATGAATAAAGACAAATAAACCAATTAACTTATTTAGCTCAACGGTGTAACTAGGCCAAATTTATCACTGCATGAATCTTTTGGAGTAAAAATCACAGATTTCAAAGTAGTGGGCCTCACATGCACAGGTGTTCGCCAAAGTGGTAGGAGTATTTCGGCTATGGCCTTTTCAGCCACGATAATTCTCTACGCACTGATATGTTTGTATCTCTCTCGGGCCTGTTTGTTTTGAGATATTGGAAAACAGGGATAACCTAATATATAGGGTCCCACCCCATGATTTCGCACAGGGCATTTGCTTTGAGAAGAGAATCGTTGGTTTGACCGACGAACAGCCAGCCCTCTTTTTCACGGTAATAGGCGCTGCTGGATGCTTCTGATCCTAAAAAGGAATCTGTCTTAGACTTCTGTCTTAAGATCTGCAATCTGGCACTTGTCGAGGCGGATGAAGAGTGGAACGATCTGGAGATTAGAGGGTGCAGAACTTCTAAGCTTACGTTGCCCAAACAAGAAATCCAAGAACACCTATACTGATCATGGCATAAAGCCAAATAGCCTGGCCTGGCATGTGGCCTCGTAGCAAGCAATATAAGGGCACATATAGCTAGCTTGGGCCGGCCCTGATCCTCCAAAATTATTGGTCCGTCAACTGAATAGCGAGTCATGGAAAAAAGGTAAGTAACTGTTATAGTCATGGAATCACCTAAACCTTTATTAGTCTTTTACTTATTCCATGCCAAAGAGGCAAGAGCTAAAGTAGAGGTAGTTAAGATATACTCCCTCCGTTCCAAATTGAGAGTCCCTCTTGGGAATTCCAACTATTTAAAGGGACATGCAATCATTACACCTACAATACCCATCATTTCCACCATTACCCCTATATTCTACCTACTTTACAACACTTATATTCACCTATGAGGGACATTTTTGAAAAATCACCAAATTTTTCCTTCCATTTTTGGAAAAGGACCATCATTTTGGAACAACTCAAAAAGGAAAGATGGACCTTCAATTTGGAACGGATGGAGTACTGTAATTGGGTCATTGATAAAAAATAAAAAAGGTTTGATTGGAGGAGAGACTCCACTTATCCTCCCTGAAAGGGAATGGGAGATGCTGCCAAGCGGTGCAAAGCAATCGATCCGGCCGCTCCTATTGATAATCGACGGTTCAGATTTTAACTGAGCAATGGACGGTGGATAGTTTAAATTTGTATGCGCTCAAATTTAATCTGAGTCGTCCGTACCAAGATAAACGGCCAGATCAACTTCCTTGCACCCGCTTGGCAGGAAGCCCGGGTCCCTTGAAAGTAAGGGGATTAATTCTATTTCTCTCAGTTATCTACCTAGTCAGAGAATCCCACTTCCCTGCAACTGTGTTTGTAAAAAGATTAAATTGCTTCATTTTTATTCAAAAAAAATTCTGTCTATTTGAAGTCTCTCACCATCTACTTTGTGGGTATTTGACTATTTGTTGGTACAATTTAAGTTATGGTAAAAATCGATTATTCGAATGCAAAGGCAAACAAAATGAAGTTCCTAAAGGTATTCTCTCTTTGAATTGACTTTCAACTCACAACAGAAGCAGAAAATAGAAAGTATACCAAACAATTTTTTTATTTTTTTGAACAGCAATTTATATACTCCACCAAAGACCTTTCAGTACAAAAGCTAGCCCGGATATGTTAGGGCCATGAGATTGGCTTTTTTTTTATCCGATGAGTTGGGCTTTTTTTTATCCGATGAGTTGGGCATGGACCTAATGTTTTGACATGGGTGGGCTGGGCCCGAGTCCACATTTTGGCAGGA
>BPLS01028086.1:0-24699 GCA_019656275.1 Rhododendron kiyosumense
CTAGGGCAACCCAAATATTGGGGCCGGCACTGATCTCAGAGGTAGTACGACAATCAAACTCAATCCAGTACTGGACTCCAAAAAAATTAACCGCATGAAAGGATTTTTTATGACCACATACACAACAGTACACAATAACCAAAATCAATATCAAACTATGTAACACCCTACCATGTACGGCGCATTCCCACATATCAAGAGGCAATCAAAGCAACACTGAATAAGGTGTACAGATGCGCACACAGAGAGTGCATGGTAACATAAAACAATGGAATGAACAGAAGTTATGAGACTTGGATTGACTTAGGACCTCTACGAACTGAAGCTCTAATACCACAAGTCATCAATTATTCCAAAAGCTTAAACAATTAGGAAAAAACCCTAGCATTGTGTACCAAGTCAGCTAACAGTTACCAGTATATGTTGACCTACTTTTAGAATTATTAAAAGAATTTGATGATTCAAAGAACACTAAACTCAAAGATCCTCTTTCCAGCAACATAAAAAGGATAAGGGAAGGTTCTAAATTGCACTTACACTTCGGAGAACTGTGAATATCCCTAAGGCAGGGAAGATTCTCAGGAATACAGTCAAATCCTGTAGCCATAACACTGTATGCAGAAGAAGAATGGATATTGATTAGTGCAAGTTGAATTTGCAACATAATTAACGCAATTGAAGTTGAATGATTCATCAGGTACAGTTAGCAACATCTTGTGGAAACAAAAAACATGAGCATGGAGTATAACTAATCAATGTTTAAGCTTTCAAGTATTATTACTCCAGTACTTGTTTTAAAGGACATTTATCATGGATTCTCCACATTATCTTTGTGATGCCAGGCATGAGCTATTTTTATCAGGATTCTGGAGGAGGATGTTCAAAATCTCACACCATTGCAATTCTATATCTCTCACATTGCTAGGAGTGGAATGAGTGATCACTTAATAATATTTGGGACCTCTCCACTCATTGCCAATTGATTTTTCCAGATGGATATAAAGTTTCTAGATGATATTAGAGCGGCGCCCATTCTACCCCACATTTTATAAAAAAATTAACAATCCACACCCCATGATCACAGACCAGCAAAAAGGTTGTACGATGATAGAATCCAAAAAGTGGCCACACATCACAGACCTCAAACACAACTGCACATGAGGGGGATGTTAAAGAAATAGGGTCTCCTACATTGCTTGGGAGTGGGATGTGTGATCATTTAATAATATTTGGGACCTCTCTACTCATTCCAATTGGTTTTGAGATGGATATAAAATTTTTACAGAATGCTTCCAAAGTCGTCTTGTTAACTTCTTACATAGGCCCCATTTGCTGGACTTCTAACAATCAGTTTGCACAAATCACATCGCAAAATATTCATCTGTGGTTTAGAAAGTCAGTTTGCACAAATCACATCGCAAAATATTCATCTGTGGTTTAGAAAGTCAGTTTGCACAAATCATATCGCAAAAATATTCATCTGTGGTTTAGAAAGTGAAAAATAGATGCCAGCCAGTTTCATCAAGTCCGGTCCCATTACACAAGAACACTGAATATAAGAAAGGGATACAAAAACTAAGTGGTAAACCCCATTCAGCTGAGTACAGAAATTGTGGGTGAAGAAATAAACTGTAGAAATCAGACATGATATCTCATATCAGAACAACTTGAAAAACATCCGTTTTCAGTTTACATTTAGGACTTAGGATCATACATCCTCTAAAGCTAACAAACTCGTGCATTAACAGCACCATAATCATGCTGTTCAACACTCGAATTGTATATAGGAAATTACGCAACTTTCTTTATGTATCACTAAATGTTTAGAGACCACAGAAATACTATTAACAACATACAGCACAGAGAGAATCACCTGTTGTTCGCCCAAGATGGAAGTGGCGCCGATAATTGATTGTATGACACATCTCTACAGGCAATGAAATAATGGGGATGTTAAGTTGAGATTTTTGTTCTACTGAGAACCGATAAATTGTTCAGTCTTACATTTTACATTTGACCGCTGAAGCCTCAGATTTCATCACCTGCTTACATATCAGTATACTACTATGACTACATGAATTAAGATTTCCATTTCTCAAACACTTCTTTAAGATATAGGTTCAGGGGCGGAGGTATGTAGCGGCCTGGGGGGCCTCAGCCCCAGCTCCCAGAACGTCTGAGTTTGAAATTTTTTCTTTTATATATTCCTTATTGTGAATATTATTGACAATTATTCATGTATAGTTATATACCTGATAATCTTAATAATTTTGCTTCGATTAGATAAAAAATTGGTTATTTTACATTCTCATTTCTCAATTTCTTTCGTAAATAAAAATTAACAACATGATAGTTGAAATAGCCTAAAAACTCATTTCAATGTACAAATGTAATGAACTGAAAAGCAAAACTTTTTTGATATAATAAGTATACGTTCCGATAAAAATATATAAATGTTAAGCCGGCCCCCTCGGTATCAAATTCTGGCTCCGCCAATGTACAGGTTCTCATATTTGTACGCCAAAACATAGTAGCAAAGATGCGCATTAACATTAATTTTTTTTCCAAGAAAAGAATGATGGACATGTTGGCAATCCTACTTGTTTCCTTTTATGTCTAAAGGAACTATCAATACAAACGATGCGGCCTTAAAGTTAAAAACAATTTACTCCACAATGATTCGCCCAAAATTAAACCTATATAATTTAATAAGTTTCAAATCATATGACTATACAGTAGTGGGTTATGCTTCTGAAATCATCTAAGTATCTAACCATGACATTCTAGGAACTCTACATAATGACCATAAACGTCCATGTACCACCTGCATACGATCTTCTTGAACTATGAATGGTTATGTAATGCTGACTTACATTTGCAGAAGATAACTCTTTGGTTCGGGAAGCTTTCCAGTCAATTTATTATTCCCAAGAAACCTGAACATACAGGAACTAGTTCAACTCATAAACATCCTTATTTTCTAAAATGCTTTTCGAAAAAAACATTGCACAGCTTGTTTATCAGAAGGAGAATGTTTATTACAAGTAAAAGAGGGAGCTCAAATTGAATAGAGAATCTGGAATTGGTCCAGTTAAATTGTTAAAGCTCAAATCCCTGAGAATTAGACAGAACATGGTTGTTACAAGTTAGCTGTAAAACGTTAAAAACTAGACGTTTATGTTTACTTAATAGAGAGATGTTGACCCATCCTCATCAGTCTGATTATCAACTGCCAAACTTTTAGGTTGAAGCGTATGGAAGCAGATGCAAATTTAGCAGCTATAACTTACAGTTGAGACAAATTCTGAAAATCACCAATATTGGAGGGGATAGTACCAGAAATATTGTTATTCCTTAGAATTCTGCCAGGCGAGAAACCACATGGTTAGTTAAGTTTGTAAACAATAATGGAGGGATAAAATTTCAAAAAACCTGCTAAACTTTCACCACAATGTCACATAGACCTCCAAACTTGTGTAAATGTAAATTTAACCTCCAACATTTACCAAAATTTTTCAATTATGCCTTTGCCATCAATATCCATCAATTTTTGATGCAATATGTTGACAAATATTTTGTGTAACAAGTATATAGGCTGACATGGTCTCCGTCCCCACTTATGAAGCACCACGTGTCCAAAACCCTCTAATTCTCTCTCTAACTCATCTTCACCGTCCTAGACTTTCAATTTAACACAGACCTTTACACCCACCACCACTGCAGTTCCCCACCTTCGCCGGCACCGATGACTCTCCATGGGATTGCTTGCCTATTTTCTCAGATATTTGAGCTTCCGGACTGAGCTTTGATTATCCTTTACCTGGTGTAGGAGAGGAGCTAATACCGCTGTGGATTGGGTACTGTTAGGGTTTGTAACAATTGGGATGACGGAGAGGGGGGCCATGTCAGCCTTCCCTATTTGGAAATTGACGAAAGTTGACGGCAAAGGCATAATTGAAAATGTTTGGTAAACATGGAGGTTAAATTAATATCAACAGAAGTTTGAAGGTTTATGAGATATTGCGGTGTAAGTTCAACAGTTTTATTGAAAATTTTCTTAATGGAGGATCATAAAGATGAAAATATATCAATATTGATTGTCAACTATAACAGTGTTGCCTTACAAGGTACTCAGAGACGTCATATCTTTCAGAAATGCCAGTGAAGAGCTTCCCTTAGATAAATCGCTTATTCTTCTACATAATAAGGCAGTATGTTATAGAAGAGAAGAGAACATCATTCATATGCTAAACATGAAGAAAAGATGTAGATAGAGTTAACACCCACAAGTCCGTCAAAGAGGTCAATTTGGAAAATGTTGATGGTATTCCACCTTCAAAGGCGTTTCCTTGAAACCTCCTACAGATGAACTAACTACGTAAATTCACCAATTACATAAAATAGAGGTTACTGAATGAAGTATCAATACTTTAATTAAAAAAGCATCTCGGTTACCAAACATTGGTATCTAGTTTTAAGTAAAGCAATGATCAAGGTACGATGGTCAAAATAAAGAGGATACGGCGTAGATATTGCTTACAGTTTGCTAAGTTCTGACCAGTTCCCTATGAATTCAGGTATGCTCCCTGTGAGTTCATTATCTGAACCCCACCTGAAACCCTCAAAAAAAATTCTTTCTTGATCACAAAAACAATTACTACTATTAAAAACATGCTCAAGTTCACCAAATAAGACAAAGGATGAGCCAGAAAGCTCTTACACTGTTGTAAGGTTTTGTAGAGCAACAAATGTAGATGGAATAGCTCCACTAACTCCAGAACTGTCAAAGTAGCTGTCAAGGAGGAGAATTATGTAAGTATGATGCTCGAACTTTTTGCATGCAATGCCAGCCTTATAGAGGTTACAATTTAGAGGCCTTAAAACTTTATGATGTTTATAATGTGAAACTTAAGAACATATCAGGGTTCCTTTACTGCAAAATCGTTGTGGAGGAGCGAAACTAAAATATGTGCCAGCTACTCCACATAGAATTCATAGCAGCCAGTCAGCCATAAACTAGTATATAAATAACTTCAGTTTTATTAACTGTAATAAAAAACTGAAATTATTAAAGTTTCGCTGTTAGGAACTTGGTTTGGTTTAATTCCTATAACCGGGTGGATTTTTGTAACTGCTGATTTTTTGTTAGGAGGTCACCGGTTCAAATCGTGCTAACAACCCCCTCTCGAACTTGGTCCTCATGCGAAGCCCGGTAATAGTCCACTAGCCCTTGGTGGGACGGTAGTTGTTATGGCTCTTTGGTCCCTTCTAGGGCCCGCCGTAGGTCTGGAGTCCTTGTGGTCACTCCCAAGAGAGAGTTGCCATGCCCCGTCGCCCCCTCCTCACCCTTTTTACTCAACCAAAAAAAAAGAGAGAGAAAATAGATTAGGGAATGTCTCAGCACTTACAGTTTCTCTAATTTTACCAAATTCCCCATTTCTGATGGGAGAGAGCCAGAGAAGTTATTCATGCCAATGTCTCTGCAAATTACCAAGTTAACAACATCAGAAAATAGGCTCATCTTTCAGTTATACGTACGAGTGACTCCAATTTTCAATGGAATAAGGAACTCAATGCCACTGCAGCAAACAACTGATTTCGATATAAAAAAAAATCCAAATTACAATATGTTACGTAGATGACACAGTTGTGGACACAAGAATAACATACAATACAATGAGATTAGTTAGTTTTCCAAGTTCCTTTGGAACCTCCCCCGATAATGCATTATACGCCAGGTACCTGAAAACAATTAAATGAGGTGTCAGACCGTTAAAGGAGTTAAGCTAGACATGGGTAAAATATTAACGACCTGCAAACAATGTTAAATAAAAAATAAGGTGGCTTACAACGACTGCATTTGAGTTAGATTGGCAATGGATGAAGACAGGGGACCGGTCAGGTAATTTCGGGCCAAGTTCCTGCAAAATATGGAAGAAACTTAGTAAACCATTGTGTGATGAGAGAGAATTTTGAATGACATAGTTAAAAAAAATTTATCCAACGATGCATTACACATGTAGATATATGGAGACGATCAGAATCACGATTTGAAGGTTTCAGTTTGATATGTGTGTCATAGTTCACATAGAGAAAAAGTAACATTTTTTCTGGCATGGAAAATGAAACATTGTTTAAACTAAAACATCAGTGGGTAGACATACAAATATGTGAGGGAAGTCAAAGACCACAGCTCCTCCGGGATTCCTTCAGTAACATCCAGAGCAAAGACTTCGCTGTTACAAAATAGTAAATAAGGCAAGCAGTAAGTGAGAAGACTTCAACAAACGGTACTAACAGCTTGAGTTCATAAATCAAGGTTCTGACTTCAACTGCATGGTAAATGTAAGCTCTATAGGCCGAGCTCCCTTTTGGTTGCCACGTTCTTGACCAAAACACGCATTTGCACGTATTACCTTTTATTGACTTGTATGGTTCTTTTACTTTCTTTCTAAAGTGTCTGTCTAGGGTTGTGAAATGGAATTTGTATTTGATTTTTATTGAATACAAGTCCGATAGTCATTAGTCTAGTGTTTAAGGAAAGCATTGAAGCAATATTGAAGCTGGAAAATTTGTTCCAGAGACCATGAGGCGAGATGTCAAGCGAGGTTCCACTGGATGCTTTCGCTCGAGCGAAAATGAGTTTGCTCGAGTGACTTTTCTTCGCTCAAGCAAAATTGTCAAGTTGTGGCTTCTCTATAAAAATGGATTAGTTACGGTACTGAGTGCTATATTCATTTCCCAGAGCTCTTATTTCCATCTCCAAACTTCTGGGAGTGCTAGGGTCTGTGTATTTTGAAGAAATGTGAAGATCTTTGGATCTCTAAACCTAATCAAGTCATGACATCAAGAGGTATTCTATCACCTATGTTCAAACTTCAAAGCAAGACCTTTCGTGGAGTTCAAAAGGCGCTTCTGAAAGGTATGAAGATTCAAGATGAAGTGTTTTTGTGCAAGGGTACGATGAGTGTGGCTTCAGCAAGTAGTTCTTAGGACTCTTGGTGAGGATACACAGTCGTGAATAAGAATAGTTGTAATTAATCATACTATATTTCTAGTACATGATTCCTTCTCGTGATTTATCTTTGATCCTTGTGTGATTGGAATTTTTGTTGTGTGATTGAAGTAATCTAGTTAAAGGCCAATCATAGTCCTTGCATCAATCTAGGAATTTCATTTGGTATCAGAGCGGGTCCCTATAATGTGGAATCATGAGTTCTAAGTGGACCTTTGATTTGCAATGGAGTTGAGTTCAAACTGTCCTCTTGTGAAACGAAGGCCCACATTGTCTGAGAACCAAAGTAATATGAAGTAGATAAGTGTGAGGGTTCACTCACTTCAATAGCTTACTTTCGGGGTCGAATTTTACCCAAGACCGTGTAACACCTTCACCACTAGAAAGAACGAACTCTTCGCCGCTAGAAAGAACAAACTGCGATTACATGAGGGAAAAGGTGGAGCCTATTTAAAGGCTATCGACGAGGATGTCTGGACTGCATTTGAGGTCAAATATACACCTCCAACTGAAACTGGAGTCGCCAGTCCATAACCAAGTGCGAAGTACACCGAAGACTGAGAAAAATGAATGGGCGACAAACAGTCGAGCACTAAATGTCCTGTTCACTCATGTTGGTACGAAGGAGCTTCACCGCATCAAGTCATCTTCAAGTTGTTTTCAATCAACTACGTTCAAACTTCGAAGGAAGAACTTTTGTGAAGTTCAAAAGGCGTTTTTGGTGGATCCCTTACTTAGCTTACGTGTGGACGTCATAGATACCAATCTTTAGGAAGTCCAATCTTTTGGAGTTTCCGTTTTGGTTTTGGACTCTATATGCAAAGGAAACATAATTTGACAAGGATTCTAGCTTTAGGAAGCAATCTGTGGCCTTGCCTCTTATTAGGGTTTGGACTTCTTGAGTGAATCCCTCCGATAAGCCCTATGAGGTCTCATCTATAGAACCTTAGGGTTTATCTGTTCGATCTTCATCTGCTTCTAGTTGCCCCTTCTATGGTGGATTCTGTAGGCCTTCGGCCATTTGGAAGATCATCTATTTCAATAATTCTTTTTGGTTGAAACCATAAGGTTTCGTAAGAATCATCTATTTCTGTGTGACATTCGGTCACATCTATGGAACAATATTCTGTTTTGTGAGACTCGATGAGAGAGAGTTTGAATTTGGTGAGAGATTCCAATTGTATTTTTAAATTGGTAAGAGAACTTGTATTTTGGAATTGATGAGAGTCTATTTGTGAAGGCTTTATTTGTTCGTCGTCATTGTAGCTCTTCGGAGTATCATTTTTTTCACATACTGGAATCGTCTCTTATTCGCTTGCCCATGGAGTATGTTTACAGCCATAAGCCGAACCACGTATATCTTGGTCTCTCTTATTTGTTTTATTTATTTGGTTTGGTTTCTCTGTTGCTTTTTCGCATATGTTTGGTTTGGTTATTTTCCCAATATCATGGCCATCAACTATCATTAGGTTGCGGTTGGGTCCTTTGGGAGCCCGCCGCACAACACGGATCTGTTCGGTCCAGGCCGGTTTCATGATTTTGCACAGCCGCATTTTTTTGGTGGTGTGATTGAAGTAATCCCGCAAAAGGCAAATCATTGTCCTAGCATCAATCTAAGAATTTTAGTAAATCAGGATAGCTGACCAAACCCAACCTTTCATTGAAGAAATCAGCCCTGCTGCTAGCCCAACCTCTTCAGCCCAACCCAATCCCTTGGACCTTACTCTTGCTTCTGCTTTTAAAACCCTCAACATTAACAGGAAATTCCTGGCCAGTCCCAAATTTTACATGGGGTTCTATGCAAACCCTTTTTTAAAGTGCTATCCCATCTAGACTCTTTTAAAAATGCTCTTACTATTTTGCCAACATCAAACCCTAAGAATTCACACATCCCAGAATTCACACCTCCCAAAAGTCACACCCCCCAAAAGTCACACCCCAAGAATTCACACCTCATAGAATTCACACCTCACAAAATTCACACCCCCGAGAATTCACACCCCCGAGAATTCACACCTCCAAGAATTCACACCTCCCAAAATTCACACCCTTGAGAATTCACACCCCCGAGAATTCACACATCCCAAAATTCATACCCCCAAGAATTTACACTCCTTTGTAAAATTCACACCTTTGCAGAATTCACACCCCTAAAATTCACATCTTTTTTTTTTTCAGAATTCACACCCCATCTACACTATTTATACCCCTAGAATTCATATCACTTTCCAGAATTCACACTCATTTTTTAGAATTCACCCCTAAACGCAGAATTAGCAACTCATTTGCACAATTCACACCCACCTAATTACACAATTGACACCCCGTCTGCATAATATATCTCTAAATTAAGTATTCACACCCTTTTCCATGCAACCTTTCTCAAAATTCACACTCACCTACAAAATTCACTGCTTTTTGCAGAATTCACACTCCTTTTCAAAATTCACACCAACAGAATTTACCTCCATTTGCAGAATTCACACCATTCACACTTACTCAAATTGGCAGGGTTTCGTTTGTGCGTTGTTGTTCGAATTGGCTGCGGGACATGTTAAAGGTCTGAACAAATTTGGGAACGACTTTGGCCATGAAACCTTGGGCAAACACCTTCCGCACGGACTGCTTCTTGTTGCAGACCATGCAGATCCATTGGTTGCTGCTCTTCTTTTATTGCTTTACCTGCAATCGGTCACGACGATCTACTGCCCCAACCCGTGCTGCTTCGAGTCCCTGACCCCAGCGCTGTCGGGATCCGGACCCTCCATCGACGGCGTCAGCGTCTCGCCGACGATCCCTCACCTCCTGATCGACGACGAATCGTCGCTTGCCACGTGACTCTACCGCTGCTTGCTGCTCCGCCACAACATCGGCGACTTGCTCCGAGTGAGACTCTTGGCATGCGACCGAGCCTGGGATGGGACAGGCCTTGGACCACCTCATCTTTTAGAGCAGAGATGAAGACCTATTTTTTCTCCATTTTTTAAAATTCCTAGATGGAACAGATGGGTGAGGGATTTTTTGGATACATCACTTAATTAAAACAGGGTTTGTGGGGAAAGGGTTTGACATGGGGTGGGGCTGGATGGGTATGTAGAGTAAAAAAGGGGCCGGCCAGTAAGAAGCCCACATCCAACAAGCTTACACTGATTCAATGGTGGCTGTTACCACGGTTCCAATTGGTGCGACTCAAACAGTGGTTGAGAACCCAGATGGGGTTCTGGTTTTTCCTGGTGATGAGAAAGGGCTGGTGGCTGGCCCGAATCAGCCACCTCTCCAATGCTGATCCTAACCTAGAACTGTCAGGGGGTTGGGCGTGCCTTGACAAACAAGGCGTTAGGTGATTTGGTTCATGTAAATCGTCCCTCCATCATTTTTCTGATGGAGACAAAAAATAAAAAGGTTTTGCTTGAAACCTTCCGCCGTAGATTCAAATTTGATTTTGGTTTTTATGTTGAGCCCGAAGGATTAGCCGGAGGGTTGGCTCTTTGGTGGAATAAAGATTTGGATATTTAGGTTGAGGGCTCTTCCAAAAACCTAATTCACACTGTAGTTTCAGAAAGTGGTAACCAAAAAATTTGGGCAGCTTCTTTTGTTTACGGGAGTCCGTCGAGAGCTGAAAGACCGCAGGTGTGGGATGAGCTCAAAGGTATCGCTCATGGGGAAATTCTGCCTTGGCTTTGTATTGGGGATTTCAATGAGATCCTAAGTGTGGATGACAAAATTGGAGGTAATTTCCCCAGTCAAAATAGGTTGATTTCCTTTCATGATTTGTTATCTACTTGTGGGCTAGTTGATTTGGAATTTAAGGGCCCGAGGTTTACTTGGAGAAACAAGCGATCAGATGGAAACTTTATTATGGAAAGATTGGATATGGCTTTTGCTAATTCTAAATGGAGAGAAATGTTTGATCAAGCAATATATGGTATTTATAGAGGCTGCGGTGGGATCTAACCATAACCCCATTATTCTGAACACTGAGTTTCCATTAAATAAAGTTGGAAAGCCATTTCGTTTTGAGTTGTTCTGGACAACAGAGGAGGAGTGTAGGGTGATTATCTCGGAAGCTTGGTCCTTTCACTGGGACGGCTCCCATATGTTTACCTTATGTAAGAAGTTGAAAGGTTGTAAAGACAAGCTTAAGGATTGGAGCTAAAGGAAGTTTGGAGATCTTCCTTTTCAAATTGCTATGTTGAAGGATCAATTGGTGGGTATCCAAAAGCAACTGGAGCAAGGTTTTAATCCAGAGTGTATTGCGGTGGAGAAAGAACTTATTCATAGACTGGAAGATTTATGGCAAAAGGACTCCATGTTCTGACACCAAAGATCCCGAATTTAGTGGCTCCAAATGGGGGATAGGAATTCGAGGTTTTTACATCTTTCTACTATTCAAAGAAGACAGAGAAATCAACTTGTGAGATTAAGAGATGGAAGTGGGATTTGGAGATCAGAGGCTAAAGAGGTGGCAAGGGTTATTAAAGCTCATTTCCAAGAGCTATATTGTGCCCCCCAAACAGAGATTTCGAGGAGATTCTTTCTTTGATTGACCCAGTGGTCACTGCTGAGATGAATACTAAGCTGGTGAAAGCACCTAATAGTGAGGAAATTCGACTAGCTGCCTTCCAACTGGGGGCCTTAAAAGCCCCCAGTTCAGATGGTTTTCCTGGCCTTTTTTTTCAGCCGTATTGGGAGATTGTGGGTAATGATGTCATAGAAGCTGTTAAGAGTTTTTTCCAAAATGGAGTTCTGCTGCGAGAATGGAATCAAACATATGTGACTCTTATCCCAAAGATAAAGAATCCAGAATCTATGAGTCAATTTCGACCTATTAGCCTTGCAGGTTCATCTACAAAGTGATTTCAAAAGTTCTAGCTAATAGACTCCAGCCTTTTATGTAGGGCCTTATTTCTGAACAACAATCTGCTTTTATTCCTAGCCGTCAGATACAGGACAATATCATTATAGCCCATGAAGTTTTTCATTTTTTAAGGCACAAGAAAACGGGGAGGAAGGCTTCAGTGGCTGTGAAGTTAAACCTGAACAAAGCATATGATCGGATTTGCTGGGATTTCTTACTTAAAGTGTTGGAGAAATTGGGTTTTGAGAAAAAATGGATTGATTGGATCTCTCAATGTGTCTGCACGGTGAAATATTCTATCCATGCTAATGGTGGGCAAGTGTGTGTGGTAGAGCCCAAAAGAGGACTCCATCAAGGGGACCCTATATCTCCATACTTGTTTTTGATCGTGGCTGATGTTCTTTCAACAATGCTACAAAAAGCTGTGAGAAACAAGTCCCTAGCAGGTATTAAAATGAAAAAGCAGTGCCCAGTTGTATCCCACTTGTTTTTCGCTGATGACTCTTTGATCTTTCTTGAATCAAACTCTTGGTGTTGCTCCAATTTAAGACATATTTTAGGGGGATTCAGTGAGGCTTCGGGTCTATCTGTTAATCTTCACAAGTCCAATGTGATGTTCTCGGCTAATGCTAGTCAAAGTACCAAGGATGAGTTTAAGGGGATTCCGGAGATGAAGGATATGGATGACAAGTCCAAGTATTTGGGACTCCCTACCTCGTGGGGAAAATCGAAGAAGGAATCAATGGGCTTTATCAGGGATAATATTCTGGGAAAGATCAAGGGGTGGAGCAATAAAGATCTCAACCAAGCAGGAAAAGAGGTCCTAATTAAATCTATAATCCAACCCATCCCGATGTATCTGTTTATGTGTTTCAAAGCCCCTAACAGCTTATGTTCCCAGTTGAATTCTATCATTAGTAATTTCTGGTGGGAAAATGGTGATAATGGGGGAAAAATTCATTGGGGATCCTGGAAGAAGCTGACTGACCTGAAAGAGATGGAAGGGATGGGGTTTAAGGACTTTGCATCTTTTACTACTGCTTTGTTGGCTAAACAGTACTGGCGGTTGATCAATTCTCCTGAAGCACTCTGGGTTAAAGTATTGAAAGGATTATACTTTCCGAATTGTTCAAGCTTGGAAGCAAAAAGAGGGTCGTCTCCGTCCTGGATTTGGTGCAGCTTATTGAAGGATTGGGTCTTTTGAGGGAAGGGTTAAGATGGAATGTTGGTAATGGAAACTCCATTGATTTTTGGAGAGATAGATGGGTTCCTACCTTACCAGGGGACAAAATCCAGTCTACTCCACTCTTCATGGACAGTGGGCAAAGGTTAGTAAGTTCATTGATTCTAACACTCGTTCTTGGGATATGGATAAATTGCTCAGTGCAACATCTTCTAAGGAAGCTATAGCAATCTCTCGGATCCCCATTAGCTACTCCAACGGTGTGGATAAAATTATTTGGGTTCACTCTAACTCTGGGAATTATTCTGTGAAGTCTGGGTACCGTCAAGCAAAAACTATTGGCGTCAAAGGAAAAGCCTCCCCTCACCCTTCTTCCTCCTACGCTCCTCCAAAGTCTATGTGGACTCATTTGTGGGCTGTCCCGACAGCTCCAAAGATACGTTTATTCATGTGGAAAGTTGTTTGGAATTGGGTTGCTTGTAAATCGAATTTGTATCGAAGGAAATGTGCCCAAGTTCCTCTCTGTCCCATCTGTGAAATGGAGAGCGAATCTATTGAGCATATTCTCTTTTGATGTCCTTGGACTAAAGCAGTGTGATTTGGCAGTGGGAAAGCTTTCTGGGTTTTGGAGAATCCTATTATTTCGGCTGATTGATGGATGGAGGATTTACTATGTGGTACGTTAGCTAAAGAAACAACACCTGAAATAGTTGGGGCAATTTTCCAGATCTGTTGGGCAATTTGGAAGGCAAGTAACGAGTGTATCTTCCAGGGCAATTTGCCAAATCTGATAATCACTATCCAAAAGGCTGAGATGGCAAATGGGGATTACTTGCAAGCTGTGTATATGGTTGGAAAGATTGTGGTGCCCGAACAAAGGGATGATTCAAGTTGGTCCCCTCCCCCTCCTGGGGTTTTAAAAATCAACGTAGATGGAGCGTTTTCTTCCTCTTGCGGCATTGCTGCCTTTGGTGTAATTGCCAGAGATAGTAGTGGAACTGCTCAGTTTTGGCAGTGTGGGAAAGTGAAGGTTTCTTCAGCTTGTGCGATAGAGGCCTGGGCGCTCTACGAATAGCTTGCAATTCAATAATTGAAACAGATTATTCCTAAGTGATTTTCGAATCTGATAGTCAAGTGGTGATCCAGAGTGTTCAAGGAAGAATTAATTGTCCATGGGAGATCCATACTGTGGTGGAAGATATCAAGACTTGGGCTACAGGAAAAAATTGGTCCTTCATCTAGGCTGGTAGAATGAAGAACAAGGCTGCTCATTGGTTGGCTTCTTATAATATTAATAGTTGTTCTTCTGTTCAGTTGGGTTGTATTCTGCCTGATTTTGATTATATTTTGCGTAAAGATTGTAATAACTGATTTGGTTGCCTTTTAATCAATGTGTCATGCTCAAAAAAAAAAACAAAAAAACAGGATAGCTTTACTTCAAAATGACTTCATCAGGAATCAGTAATTAGTTCTCTTCTCGGCCTTCTTCTACCTCTTTTATCACCCTCAATACAATTCAAAAATCATCCCAAATCTAATCGTTTTCTATCATTCGTCGTCATTCAAAATCACCCTCCTTAATTGACCTACATTGCAAATTTAATGATGATCCCATCTCCAATGGTTAATACAATCTGTACTTGTTTTCACTCCAAACTCGTCCCTAATGCACTCATCACTTTCTGGCTTGATTGAGCTGGGATAGTAGACTTATTAACCTTTTTGGTCCCCAAAGTATTATCTTTCTCTCATTTTCGTTCCCAATGTAAATATTAAAGATATTTAGTCCCCAACTATCAATTCTGTACCAATCAAGTCCCCAAGTCTAATGTCGTTACCCCATCTGTCAAAATGAGGGGCATCCTCATCATTTAACTCACCCCAAATTCCTGTCAAAGAAAAACGGGGAAAAAAAGAAAAAAGAGAAGACAAGAGAATGGAGATCGAGATGTGGTTGTGGGGGTTCCACAGAGGTGGTGGTGAGAAAAGATGGTTTGGGTGAGGGAGGGAGACAAAGTGCAAGAACCTCAAACCCCTCGAAACCCAGTTCAAAACAAGCAAAAACAAGGTGAAGGGTTGTGTTTCTCAGGTTTGCGTCCGAGCCTACCTTGACTCGAACAAGAATGTCGTGTTTGAGGCCGATTCTGACTTGGTACTCACCAAGGGACTTGCGGCTTTCTGCTGCAAGGGCTTTTGGGTCGGTTCATGGAGGAGATTCTACGGGTTTCGCCTGATTTTGTGGTGCTTCTTGTGTTGCAACAAAGCTTGACACTGTCGAGGAATAATGGGTTCTTGAATATGATGAAGTTGATGCAAAGAAGGCTTTGGATTTTAATAGGGTAAAATATGTACTTGTCCCTTAAACTGATCAAATTTTGTTTACTTTATTCTTAAACTACCAATTGCACACATTTACCCCTTAAACTATCAATTTCATACTTGCTAAGTCCAATTCAAGTTTTCCATCCATGTTTCTAACGGAAAACCCATTTGAAGACTATAAATGTCTTATCACTTGCAATATACGTATACTAGTGCTACCTTGTACCTACGGCACTACGCATCTCGGTTGGAAGGGAATGGTAGTTGTGTGATTTAGGTGAAAATCATGGGCACTAAACTGGGAAGTGGGAGAATGCACTACAGCCTTTGAATTAAATGAATCTAAGTCGTTCCAATAATTTGTTCTCACACCCTTCTGTTTTATAACAGAGATGTATGCATCTACTTCTTCCTTTCAAAAGCAATAACAGGTTCAGTCAAAATCTCCTCTCTCTCTCTCTCTCTCTCTCTCTCTCTCTCTGTAACAGGTTCAGTCAAAATCTCCTCTCTCTCTCTCTCTCTCTCTCTCTCTCTCTCTCTCTCTCTGTGTTGAGTACATGCAATGAAACTGATTGCAGCTCTAAGCAACTGACCCATCAGGAATTGATAGATTTCTTCAACGAATACATCATAGTCGGTGCTCCTACAAGAAGACGCTAAAGCGTGCAAGTATATGGGAGCTTACATAACGCTGAGTAAAATTCACAAAAATCTAGGCCTATCCCGACTAACTCTGTTTGAATAGAACCGTGCCATCCTTAATCGTTCATTAATCCAGTCGAACACCTTCCAGTATGAGTTATGGTTTTTGATCAGCAAAAAACCCTCAAATTGATTTGGGTCCCTCTCTCTCTTTGGTTGCGTTAACAGATAGGGTTTTGATCAGCTAGAAAAAAAAAACCCCCAAATTGATTTGGGTGTTGGGGTGTTTTGAAAAAAAGTCGAAAATACCCCTTTTTTGGGCGCCAAAAATTTTGGGTAATGTTGGGTTTGTACTTTTCCGTCTAACCTATGGGTTTTCCGTTAGAAACATAGATGGAAAACTTGAATTGGATGTGAAATTGGTAATTTATTGGTAATTTAAGGGGCAAGTGTGTGCAATTGGTAGTTTAAAGACAAAGTAAACAAAATTTAAATAGTTTAAGGGGCAAGTACATATTTTATCCGAGGTTAATATGGAGGGAAAATTTCAATATATCCCCCAACCTTTATACCAAAATTCAATTAGACTCTCAACCTTTCAAAAATTTTAATTTTACTCCAAACGTTATCTTCCGATAATCAAAACATCCTCTTCTTTCCGAATGACTAACGGATTTCGTTAAAAACTCCGTTAAATATTGTCCCGATCGAATTTTGATGATCCGAGCCGCTATAGTTCAATAAAAAATTGTTCAGATGAAGCCCTTAAAATCACGTGTTGAACACATTGAGCGGTTCAGATCATCGAAATTCGATTGGGAAAGGGGAGTTGCGGATCGATTCGGATTTTGTTAAAGTCCGAACGTCTGAATTTTGCTTTGGTCTGCACCTCCCCTTTTCCAATCGAATTTCAATGATCCAAGCCGCTCAATATAATTAAAACGTGATTTTAAGGGTACTCGCGAGAAATCAACAAAAAAATAATTGGGGAGGGCTTCATCTGAATCGTTTTTTTTTGAATAGTTCAATAAAAAAACTATTCAGATGAAGCTATTTAATAAAAAACTGTTCAATTGAAGCTCTTCCGTTTCATTTTTTTGTTGATTTTTTTAGAGTACCCTTAAAATCACGTTTTGAACACATTGAGCGGCTCGGATCATTAAAATTCAACCAGGACGATATTTAACGGAGCCTTTAACGAAATCTGTTAGTCATTCGGACAGAAGGGGGTGTTTTGATTAACGGAAGATAACGTTGGGAGTAAAATTGAAATTTTTAAAAGGTTGGAAGTCTAATTGAATTTTGGTTTAAAGGGTGGGGGGTATTTTGAATTTTTCCGTAATATGGAAGCTGGAAAAGGTAGTGATCAGACTTTGGTATAAAAAGACGAAAATCCCGTGGAGGGTTCGAATTTGAGCTCAAAAAATGGGATTGTAGCTGAAAAAGATAGTGATTTTGGTACAAAAGACGGAAACCCCATCGAGGATTCGAATTCGGATTTCATGAAATGGGATTGGAGGTGGGGATTTGGTGGTTGGAGTGAGCTCTGAAGTTAGTGGTCATGATGATTTAGGGGTGGGTGAATGCCCCTTATTTTGACGGATGAGACTAATGGTGTTAGACTCGGAGACTTGATTGGTATAAAATTGATATGTTGGGACTAAGGCTCCATTTGTTTCAATGTAAAAGATTTTCATAAAAAATATTTTACACATTTTCTGGTGTTTGGTTAACGAAACAAGGGTAAAACATTTTACTCTGTAAAACTTTTTCCTCTAAATGAAGGAAAATAACTTACCCTCAAAACTCCTGTACGTTAGTTTACGGGATGCATCCCAACGTTTCCCCAAATACTTCCCTATTTGTTGGTAACTCATCCAGCAATTAGCAGATAATAATTTGTTTAGGTGTAATTTTCACTGGGATGTCCTAATAACAGCCAAACACTAGAAAAAGGAATTGACAAGTTTTGTTTTGGCAAAATCAATTTGCATAAAACATATTTTACGACGAAAAATATTTTACGTTAAAACAAATGGAGCCTAAATGTCATCAATATTACATTAGGGACGAAAATGAGACAAAAGTAATACATTGGGGACCAAAAAAGTTAATAAGGCTGAGATTGTACCACTAGACAATATTAGTACAACATTTCTTGAGAATAGTACACCAATTAGACATACTCCAATATGAATCATATGGGGATCGTGGAGAAAATTCCTAGTAGTATTTTCTAGTAAGAGACTTACAGTTCGGTAATGTGGCAAACAGTCCCATTGCAATCGCATCGGATACCGGGACTGTGATCTGTAAAGTCAATATCCCAGAGAGATGTAGTGTTGACGGCGGATCCACTGCATGGTTCTCCGATTCTGATCCATTGATAATTTTTTGGAAATATTCTCCATTGGTTGAAGACGGAGATCAAAGCATTCACTGTCCAAAATTCCAAAAACGAAAAGAAAAGAAAGAGTTAGAGCTGACATGGTAATCTTGTTTCGAAAAGAAAATTCTAAACCATAACGCAAATTAAAAGTCAATTGGCAATACAATTCCACAGTTTTATAGTATAATTCTTAGAGAAAATATTATTTCCGGAGGCGGAGGGAAGAAGGGTTTTCTGCCACCCCATGGGCCTCTTTCGTGGTTTTTTTTTTTGGTAATCCAAACCGTCCGAATTTCTGTAAACTATACTAATTGGAAACAATACCACAACAAAATATTTAGAGAATAATATAAGCTCATAAGTAGCAGTTTAAGAGAAAACTTATGTGGATCGAGTCATGCATAAAGTGTTGTCCTAAGAGAAGATATGTCCCCGTTTGCACCGAGTGGTGTGACGTTCCACTCCCAAGATAAAACAATCCTAGAAAGGTTTGTGTGCAGCTAAAACTTCTTTGAACCAAAAACTGCCCGTATGCTCAAAACAATGAAAATATATATGTAGTGAAACTCAAGATCAAAAATCATTTGTGTTCCGCCCCATGACCTTCTCTGGTTTTTTCTTTTCCAAAATCAAGAAGCCAGCATGGTGCATGTAGTAAATGTTATATATGATGACAAGGGGAGATCGAGTAATTAATGAGGTCAGACACAATAGATGAGCAAAGAATCCAAAGCCATATTAAATGTCAAAATTAATTTTAAATTATCTCCAACTGTTTAAGTGTAGTTGGTACATCGAATTTCCAACATAAAGAAATTTCAGAGGAAGCAAACTGCTTATATTGAAGGACATCTTTGGACAGCATAGGTTGAGGAAATAAATTGTGAAGAATAGGTTGGGGGCTTGGGGCCGACCTTCTAAAATAATTCTTTTTTTTAGAATGATATGATGATATTTGCTACCATATTCCTAAATTTAAAAGAATATTACCACTTGAATTCCTCATTGTGCAATATGTTGGTGCTCGCTACAACGCTACTAAAAACAAGTGTTATGTTCGTGGAAAAAAAAAAGGTGAGAGAAACTACGTGGATATTTGGGAGCCTGCTTTTTTGGCTTTTATTAATTTTCAACTTTATGTCTCTTTAATTTTTTGCAACAGGAGTAATGTTTGGAAAATATGTGTTGAAAATAAATTATAGATTGGGTTTTTTTTAAGTTATGTTGGAAAATTATTTTCTTCTTTGTTATTTGAAGGTCTCAAACTATTTTTCAAATTTATAGGTAATTAGGAAGAAATAAAAATAAGTAAAATAATACTTTGACATAAAGATTATGTTTTTTGGTTTGAAGTCTTTTTTGTTCTTTATTTTTTGGTAATTGAAAGCCTCCAAGAAAATTTTCAAAGATTAAAATTCCAATGTTACTGCCAATTTCAGAAGATTAGCAATTATACCTTCTCTTAGAGATGATGCCAAAGACAAAAACACAAAACTGATGGGCTGCCATGCTATACAGAACTGATGAGTTGGGTTTGAAAAGTAATTAACGATTAGGAACCCAGGAACACTCTTTCTGCTGACCTTCAAACTTTCAAGGCAAATGTAAAATGTAAGGACGTGTAGGGAGGTTAATATTTAATTATTTATTGAGGGGTGTGGTTATTTCCAAAATAAGTAAAGGGCAATTTGGTCTTTTTATTTCCAACAATCATGAGAAGTAATAAAGGAGAATAGAAAAAGCTCCTCCAAGCCTTTTTTGGCTTTTGCTCTCTAAACCCAAAAACAAAAAATGTTTTATGCCAAAACTCATATATTTGTTCAGCCCCCAAACACCAATTACTGCGCTTCCGCATGCATAGCCATGTTTTCCTACTTACCAATAAATAAATAAATCATTGACAAAGGGGTAGCGGTAAAGGTGTCAACCCATCCCCAATTCAACGAAAGAATGGGAGGAGAGGAATTTCTCCCTCTTTTGGGGTTTTTTCATTTTCCGATCTTAGATTTTAGAGGTTTTTTCTCATTCCCCCTTCACCCCCATCTTCTTCCTTCCCATACCACCATCCGTCGCCCTCCTCCGCCTCTTTCGCAGTGTATCCGATGACTGTTTGTTACCGGTTTTTTTTTCTTTTTTTTTTATGGTTCTCTTCTTTGGTGTTCGTGTGTGGAATTGCTCCCTGTTAATTTGTGGGGCTTCTATCACCCATGTATGGATGTTTTTGGTTATTTTCTGCAGTGCTCCGTCTGTTTGGAGTGATGGATTTAATTGGAGTTGGATGTAGTATTTGGACTGAGCTCCCTACTGTTGGTTTAATCTTGATCCTTTGTTTAGGGATAGAGTTTCCTCTTGATGCATTGTTTCTTAGCACCTGTTATTGTTTTGACAAAAAAAAAAAAAAGAATATCACTTGGTTTGGTTTTGAGTTTTTCTAATTACCTATTTACATGTTTTTCTTGAGGGAAAATCTACAATACACATCCCTTAAAAGGGTGTATCATATGCACTTATTTTATGGTTCATTCATAACATTTTAGCGTGTTTCGTAACTTTTGTATTGTAGTCTTTCTCTTTTTTCTCTATCTACCTCTCTACATGTTTTCCTAATTAACTTAAAAAGATGGAGGAAGTAGACTTTCATTCAAGGCTAATTATTCATGCTTTGTTCTCTTTCAAACTCAAAAAGAATTTTTCAAAAAATTTTCCTAGATTCCTCCTAAATTCTGTCTACTCTCAACATTTCTCTCTTTATCTTTCTTCATTTATTACCCCTACTATTTTTCAAAAAAAATTTCAAATTTCAATCCAAACAAAGCATCAGTACTCCTGGTACAAGTGGCATTGACATATGGTACTTCCTATACTTGAAAGATCATCGTCACACAATTTGACTCATTCATTTTCTCTCAACTACTCAATAAAAGTTGATAATACTACGCCTGCTAGAAATTTGCCGCAACATAAATGGTTGGAAGTACCACTTGAGTAATACCATACTAGGCATGGATCTCCCAAACACAAAGAGAGAGAGAGAGAGAGAGAGAGAGAGAGAGAGAGTACCTTCGGAAGGAGGAGTAGTACCATTTTGAGCTCGGACAATCTGAACCAAGCCCAGGAGGGAAACAAAGTAAAAGGCCAAGGCCCAAAGAACTGATGGTGTTGGTGATCCACCCATTACTTTCCTCTTCCTAAGTCAAATGGATTGGTACTCAAGAGAGATCCGTTCAAGCCTAGCCTATATGTACTTGTTCAGAACTTTAGTTTATATACAGTATTGTATGGGGGGGGGGGGGGGGTGGGGGTTGGGGGAGGGGATTTCAGGATCTTAGGTGGCACGAAGCAATCACCAATACCAGTACCAATTCTAATGTTGTCGGGTAATTAAAACTCCAGCACAAAACAACCATTAGAATTTGGTCTAATGGTTGGATTGAGTCGATTGACTCGTGAGTCTATTTTCTGGTTATTGTAATGCGTTTCTCATGAAATCACAACTTTTGTCTTTTTTGTAATCAGCGAAAGGTAAATTTTACAGAAAATTAGCCTAAGATCCAAAAGTAGGTGCCTAAAATCACATTTAGTTCAACTTAAGTTTCTGTAATATATATATAGAGTACATTAATGAAAATACTCTAGAGTTTAAGGTCTGTGAAAAGACAAAATTATCTTTAATGAAAGTGCCAACTCAACACATGGAAATACTTGGACACTGGCGGCTATCTTCCACATTTACTTGGAAAAGCATGGTTGATTACTGGAAAAATCATAATCTTCTAGCTCAATAATGTAGCAGAAGTCTTTCTAAGTCTCTCTCATTTGTCTGTTTCCATATCTTTCCCATTTATTAGGAAAAGCATGGTTGGCTGCCAAATCATAATCGTCTAGCTCAATGGATGTGACTTGACTCAGAACAAAAAGTCTGTCCCATTTGCATGTTTCCATATCTTCCCCATTTACTACGAGAATAATGGTTGGTTGCCAAATCATAATCTTCTCGCTCAATGGATGTGACTTGACTCAGAAAAAAAAAAAACAGAAATAAAAGATGATTTGAACGGATTCCAATCATTCAAGTGGGTTACGTTGATCATTAGTTCTACATAAGAGAACGACAAAATTCTATTGTTTGTGGACTTTATGAAGAGTTTGGTTTTGTAATCTTCTAGTTGAATGGATGGCATGTGGCGTCACTCATTGGAAAACAAGAGACTCCAAACATTGCCTAAAGCTAGTTGATCAATTCTGCATAAGATCGAACAAGACAGTATTTTCCTCAAGGACACAGTCACACAGCAGTCATTTTGATAACTTAATTAAACTCCATTATGTCATGCAATTATTACATCAAATGCTACAATAAACCAAGATCATTGAAGAAAAAAGTAGTTCCTTAAACTTCCTTTAATCATTCCAAAGTAGCTTGAATTGAATGGTTATACCATACTTCCAGTCCAGGGTCCAAATCACTTTCCTTATTCTTTTTGTACGAATTTGTTTCTTCCGAAAAATAACAATTGGCCTAGGAACAGTGAGTAGTGCAGTTCTAGGCCTGATGCGGGCGTGCCAGGACTGGATTGCAGTCCAAATTCGTGTCAAGGCCTGGATGCCTCAATCTGACTTCGTACAGACCATTGCGTACGACCTAAGGGGTGAGGCCGTATGGAGGTTCGTGGTTTGCCTTTGCGGGCTAAGGACTTAAAAATTTCCTAATCGTGTGAAAAATGGAAAGAAAGGTACAGCAAGGGCTAAAACAGAAATAGAAGGACTTTATTAACGGTTTAACAAAGTCTGGTTACAAGGCAATGAAATAAAATCTAGGCTTGGCTAGATTGAACAAGAAAGTAACGATAATTGAAAGATAAATTGGTCGGGGACCTAAAGATAAAAGATAATTGAAAGACAATTGAAGTGTAAATTGAGTTAGCCGGAGGCTTTGATGGTCGTGGACCTTGGCCAAGGCCTCCAAAACTGGGATTTATAGGAGTCACAGGCCTTGAGCTGCTTCAAAATGCTCCAATGCATGGTCGCCATGTGGCCTTCTAGCAAAGGTCTAGGCTTTGAGCAGCTTCAAAATGGTCCAATGAGGGGTGTTCTCTGAGCAAAACGTGTCTTTTACTCCAAGGAAATGGTAAAGGCCTGAAAAGCCCTTCTTTGCTGCAAAAAACTTTGTAAAAGAGTAAAAGGAACTTCTGCATCCAGGCCTTTGAGCTGCTTGTGAGCAGCTTGCTTAGGTCTGGATGAATCACTAACCAACAGCTCCAAGGGGCTGCATGTACGCCACCTGTCCTTGGCCTTGCTTTATGCTGAAGGATGGGGACCACTCAGACCTTGAGCTGCTTGTAAGCAGCTTACCCAGGTCTGCCCAGCAAGAACATTCTAGGCCTTTGAGCTGCTTGTGAGCTGCTTGGGATGTCTCTATGCATGGCTGCCACGTGTCCTTGGTCTAGTTGAGCTGCTTGCATGCCTGGATGCTTGTAAAAAAGGGATATTTGGGCCCACCAAGGCCAAAAACGCAGGCCTGGTTGAGCTGCTTGTGAGCAGCTTGGCCTTTGAGCTGCTTGAGCATCTTGTTAGGGAGAAGCTTCTAGGCCTTTGAGCTGCTTGTGAGCAGCTTGGCCTTTGAGCAGCTTGTTGGGGAGAAGCTTCTAGGCCTTTGAGCTGCTTGTGAGCAGCTTGAGGCCTTTTCCTACCAATTAAAGGCCATATGTGACACTTTGTATAGAATTAGGCCCATCTATCAATTGGGCCCGAACTCAAGGTGAATTATGGGCCTCAAATTTCTTTGTAAGCCATGCGAGCGCAAGTCTGGAAGGAAAACGTGGGCTTTAACTGATTTAGGCCCACTTTGAAGGCCTTATTATTTCTAAAAACTGGCCTAGGCCTGGATAAAATACTCAGATCTAGTGGGTCAACCCAAGTTTTCGGCCAATCTTGGGCTTGGGCTTGTGATAACGAAATCTTAGGCATAAATTTGGCCCAGGCCATTGAATACTCAACTCCATCAGTGGCGTTCAAATCGGCCCGATTTCATGGATGACCGATCATGAGGCTTTTCAAGGCCTGAGACCAACATTCGAGGCCTTCTTCTAACCAACAAATTCATTTTATGAATTTTGGCCAAAAATGGGTGTAAACAGAATTATGCAAGTCCGAGCCAGTTTAGGAGGAACAAAATCACAAGAAACCAATTCCACCATCCACTAATATGGGCGCAATTAAATCGGAGCAAAGTCTTGTATCCAAAGGTCTAACCCACTGTTTTAGAGCTATGGAGTCTTTCTTCCAAAGGC
>BPLS01028087.1:0-35026 GCA_019656275.1 Rhododendron kiyosumense
GACGGGAGGTGTTATTTTTCGGTCCCAAATTTCAGTGCTATATATATTAAGGGCACTTCCGGGATTAAAAAAGAGTGAGGATGAAACATAAGTGTCAAAATTGAGCAGGATGAAAACCTACAGAGAGTGGGTTTTGAGGATAATTATTTAAGTACCCCCTTAGTTTGGTTGAATCCCACTAATTTAGGAAGGCAATATACACACTTACAGATATCTTGTTGAAAAGGGGTAGGATAGGTAATTCACCATCTGAAAGGATGAAAACATAATGCTCAAAATGACTCGGATGAATACTTACATGGGATGAGATTTAAGGATGAATATTTAAAAACTCCTTTTCTTTTTTCCTTAAGCCACAAAATAAGTGGACGAACAAAATAATGAACTTACCTGTCTATTTATTTGCTCCTCCCTTTGGGAATATGGTTCACGTTTTTCTTTTAATGATCGTTTACGCTAGTACTAGTAGTATCTTTTTTAGAGAGCTGCTAATGGTACTGCAAAAGATGTACAGCAGTGGAGTACAAATAGTTTTTGCGTCCGTCTCGGATCCTGTAAAGATGATCTGAGCCACTCATTTTGTTCAAAACATATTGTTTACGGTCCGTGTAAAAAGTCATCTCAATCCGATATCGGTAAAGACGTTTACAAATCATCCAACTTTGCTTCACAATTTAGGCAAAATTCTGAAACAAAGTTGGATGATTCGTAAGCGTCTTTACCGATATTGGATTGAGATGATTTTTTACAAGGCCTGTAAACAATGTGTTTTGAACAAAATAAGCAGTTCCGATCATCATTGCGGAATCCGATACGGGCGCAAAATCATCTGTACACGGCTACTGTACAGTCTTTGCTGTACCTCAATCTTTACTGTTTTTTTCAGAATTCAATTGGTTTCAGGAGTACTTGTTATTTTTAGGAGTACTTGTTTAAGCCCTATATTATTTTTCCTTCTACGAATGCAGGGAAAAAAAATATTATCACCGAAAATGAAAAAAAAAATTACACTTTAAACAAAAAGATGCACTGAGAGGTGGTAAGTGCTACTGCTAACCACTTTTCCAATCATGGTTAAGTTTTAGCTAATGCGGAGGAAAATACCCTCTCTTTTTTTAATCCGAATCACATTTCATTAAGGCTAAAAATTGCAAATTACAGCAAAGTCATCCGAAAACAGAGAAAGGGTAAACGTGCAACAAGCCATCACAGAAGAAAAGCTAAGAAAATAGGTGACAAAGGGACATTAGCAAAACCAACAAAACCGATGTAAACTAGAGGATAGGCCTTAGCACATCTCACCACCTCAAAGGGTCGGGTCATGAGGGGCCCTCAGCGTATCCCCTAGCTGCCTCGGCTTGAAGCATGCACCCAATCAAAGACAAACTAAACCGAACTGATGGAAACAGGAATAAACAACAAACAAGGAAATAAACATAGCCACCATGGAGAACTACCACTGATGCATGCCGGCCAAACCCCGACCGAGGAAAAACCACCTACCGCCGAAGATGGAGGCACCGACTGGATCCTGAATCGGAGCAGTGGAGAGAACATCTCTGACAAGCCCCCTCTGACACGAGCAGGCTCTGGGCACGGAGAAATGAAGAAGAAATCGGCTTGGACTAAAACTTCGAAACACCAGCCCACGGCGCCGATGACTGTCATGAGGAAAATACCCTTCTCATGACACATTTTACATGTTTCAAAATACTTTCACGACTAGTTACGTATTCACCTTTTTGTATTTTGTGAGACTTGATTCTCACCTTTTTGTATTTTGTGTGAAATGAGCCTTTAAGTTGGAAATTAACAAAAAGCCTTTCCTTGCCTAAGGTCCCATTTGGTTGTCTAGCTTCCAAGCAAAATTTAAGTTTTTCAGTTAACAAAAGAAATCTGGTGAAATCAACATCCTATATATATTGAACTACCATATTCTTTTTTACCCGACTAGTTCCACCTAGTTACGTTTTCAACTTTTTGGATTTTGTGCGATTGGATTCTCACTTGTCTTTTTTTTAAATTTTATTCAAAAATGGAAGTATGTGTCCTAAAATAGGTTAGGTTTTCACCCAAAAAAATGCTTTTGATTTTTAAGAGATCGAGTTGATTTGAAGATAGAAGTTTGTTGGCTTTTGATAATGGTGCAATGATTAGATTCGATATCTTGTAAAAAGTTGAGTAAAATAGTTGGGATAGATTAAAGGTGTTGAGCAATGGACATTTTGTTGTAACATATACTTTTTTAGTATCGTCGTGGCCTCATAATATGTTACTCCATATTACAAGAAAAGCTATTGAGAAGATTTGAAACATTTCAAAACATTTTAGAACTTCTTCTTATAAGTTAAATCAATGAATAAAATCAATTGCAGGTTTCCGGGCATACACCCAGACCAAAACAATACAAACAAGCAAAGACAGCATACCAAGGACCAAAAATCAAACAACACTAATGCTCCATTTCACTAACAACTTTTTCCACTTTTTTACTTAAAAGTGGTTATTTTCTAAAATATATTTGGGTAAAAGCAATTTTTTTTTTTTTTACTTTTCCGATTCAACTCGTCGAGACGAATCAATAAATTACAAAAGTTTGATGCAAAACTAACAAACGTGAAAAAAATTCAAATAAGGACAAAATCATAACTTTAAGAATAAGTTAAGTGGAACAAAGCCAAAACTAGTGATTATCCAGTTCTCCATGTATGTTGAGAAAGGACCCTAAAACCTCATGCGGTACTACTACAGTGGTAGTAATCTAAGAGTACTTGATAAATTTTTTTGCAGTGAACACCCAAGGAGTAATCTGTCAGATTCTCCAAGAGGTGATGCCTGATTTGATGTCAGATTCAATTTTTGGCACAACCACCTCTGCCCATTGCTTTTATGCTGGAAAATTTGGTCATTTCTCTCAGCACAAAGATGGTATCGAACTAAGTCATACAAGCCAATGCAACAGGTGACTTGAATCCATATCAAATACTAAGATACTCCGAGTCACGGATAATCTGGGACAACAATTTAACAAAACCTTACTAAAAATTATGTCACAATAACCGACAAGGTAATAAACCTTTTGTATTGCAACAGAAACACAAGACTGACATAAATGCAAATTTCTATAATAGAACACCATGAGATTTCATGTTTTGAAAACTTTACTACATTTGGGGAAAAAACATAGTTTGGGTGTTGAAGGTAGATCGGTGGGTGTTGTAGGTAGATCGGTGTCTGTCTCTCAGGAACTACTAGACCACAACCGTCGGAACACCACCGAAGTCTGCCTTGGCGAAATCACTAACTTCTGCCTCTCTCTCACACAAAGAACAATATTTTTCGAATGTTGCTATGAGGAACTTGTGAACTGGTGGGAATGATCAATTCATAGCAAGAGATGAGACCCTTGACATGATTCAGAAAGAATAGGGAGCCATGAATTCGTGAAACTCCCGAATCGATTTCTGCCAATACCTCTCTGAACATGGTGTATTAAGTAGCTGCACCAATAACTACACTGTCCAGATTCGTTGAACCAAACGGAGGCCTTTCAGTTGCCTCCCAAAACCGTCTGTCTGCCTCAATTTCATTCATCAAAATCTGGAAAATTTCCAACAGAACACAATTTAAGATTAAACAGGGAACTAAAGAGGTCTTGAACAATAGCGGAGTGCAAAAGGATGCTTCTGGATATAGTGGAGTTTTAGCAAAAACGAGTCCTATAGTTATCACACGTATCACCCTGAAGCAATCACCGTAATTAAGAAAAAAGATGGATTTAGTAAATCAAAACCGAAGACCAAATATCATGATCCACACCTACAATGACGTAGGTAGGAGTAGGACCACATGTAAAGATTTGGCCTGAACCACATAGTCAAATGACAATAATTCAGAATAATATGGCATACCTAACAAATATTGTATCATAAGGCAAACACATCATGACTGAAAAACTTAGAGATAAGGGCGAGTTGTGTCATGCACCGTAGCAGAGCATGGATTTTGTTATATAATTATATCATCTTTTTGCACTAGTACGATTTCTGTTATGCACACCATTACCATAATAACAATATCCTTGACTAATTCATAACCTTAATCATATTAGCAGGCAGAATTAATAAAAATTCATTAGAATCCATTTATTGGTTTCAATAATTTTCTTTAGGTTTGATTAATTTCTTCCCAAATTATCAAATCTTTTGGTTTGTGAACTCTGTGTTCATTTGTTTCTATATGCATTGCAAACACAAGTTGATGACCAAAAATTGCATAAACATAAGGATGAAAGAAAAACATCAAAATCTGATTATAAAAGTTAAGAAGCACAGACACAGATACGGGATATGGGCACGACACGACACGTAAACGCAAACACATCATTTCTTCAAAAATTAGGACATGGACATGTTGGGGAACACTTCAAATGTAAAGTGTATTTGTATTATACAAGTATGTTATGATTTCATATAAACTTGGAGACATTTTAACGTGCCTTTAGCATGTTACAAGAGTGTTGCCGACATGTTCTAGAGTATCCATAATGTGTCAAAGTAAAAGATATATAACAAAAATATTGAAAAAATATTTAGGCATGTCCAATACGTGTACGAGGAGTGTTGTGTTGTGTCGTGTCCGTGACAGACAGGGATAAGTGAGGCCGGTAGATGTGTCTGTACTTCTTGGATAAAAGTTTTCAACGGTAAATACCCCACTTGGGAATTCCTTTTCATTCTTGTCTTGTCTGGAACTCAAAACTCTTCCTCCCACAAGGGGGAGTGTTAGGGGGAGTGTCAAACTCTTCCTCACGTGCATCCGGGCTACACGTGAGGGGGAGTGTTAGACTTATCACACATCGCTCATCTAAGCCACCCAAACTTGGTTAATAAATTCTAGAGGCTACTCCACCTATTGCCAATTGGTTTTAGGTTGGACCCTCCAAGAAATTTAACATGGTATCAAAGCTAGGTCTTGGGTGGCCTCACCTCTCGTGGGAAAGTCTCTGTCATCTCTGTCGCCCGAGTCAGTCAGTCAGCTCCTGGTCAGTCACCTCCACGTGCATCCGGGCTGCACGTGAGGGGGAGTGTTAGACTTATCCCACATCGCTCATCTAAGCCACCCAAGCTTGGTTAAAAATTTCTAGAGGCTACTCCACCTATTGCCAATTGGTTTTAGGTTGGAACCCTCCAAGAAATTTATCAGTCCACAGTTCATCCTAGAAACTACAAAAGCAGAGGCAAGAAGAAAACCAGTCAAGCAGAAGATATCTGTCTGGAAGCTTCCTCTTCTTCAGTCGCTTTCCCTTGCTTGCCGGCCTTGGGAGATGACTTGATTAGATCAACTTCCTATGAATGTGCAATTGACAGAATGACGGCTGACTGCAACTCAGGGGCCATACAATCAAGGGGGTAAGTGCTGATATAACAATTTTCCTGATTCGTCGAGTCTTCTTTCGGAAGCTCAGCTGGGATCCAAAGTCTGTCACTTGTTCTTAAAGTGAGGACTTGTCCCTCGGATTTCCTATCCTTTCTTTGAGGGATTGCCATAGTATTTTGGTTTGAAGTATGCTAGTCATACTTCAAATATGCAGAGAGAGGAAAAGAATTTGAAGGGTTGGATAGTGCGTTATGCTGCAGTACTAAAACCCTACATCAAACATCTTACCAAATGAAAAGAGCTAAAGACATCTGTAGATTGAACAGGGCTTCGACATGACAAGTTCATCGTACATATACAAGTGTATAAAAAGATGTTAACATATTAATCATCTATGTCCACTTTTACTACTTGAGACTATTTCTACTTCTAACCACTGGCACAAAGCAGTACTGCACAATGCCAACAATTCTTATATCATACTTAAAAAAAAAGACATCCAAAACTAGCCTTTTAAGCTTTGTAGGTGGGAACAAAATCTTGTGTGTATTTTGCAAAATATAGAAGTGGAACTGATAAATTCATAAAATTGAGTTTGAATCATGATTTTACCTTCCTTCCTCTTCTTGTTCCGTTCCATTCTAGACACCGTATCATTTGTTTTCATAAGTACCGGATCATTTGGTTTATTGAGTAAGATAAGGTTCTCCTCGTAAGTATCAACATGAAAATTAATACCAAGAGTTCCCAACTTCTTGATTTCTTTATTCAAAGGGTCATATGAAGAAAGCTCCCAATGAATCCAATTTCGTTGTGCGTTTCCCACCAATAGTATATGACCATTCTTCCGGATACCTACTACCCTTTTGATTCCTCCTGTTAGATCAACTTGGGCATACTTATACCAAGAATCAACTATGCCATACTCTTTCATTATCCAAATAGAACAAAACTTATTTGCACGATCAGACTCATCGGTGCATAAAAGAGAAAGCAATCCCCTGAATACTGTTGTTCTAATTTTGCACCTCACATTGGTGAGATCATTTGGCAACGATATAGTTTTAAACACCTCGTCGCCCAAATCAAAGGAACAAATCAATCTAGCACCCGAATTCCCTTCACGCTGTGCCACAAAATGAATAGCCCCTTCTAAGCAAGCGGAAGGGCATCTCGAGTACACTAGTCGACATCCCAGAGGAAAAGAGCTGCGCGCTCCACTACTTTCATTCCACGAACCTGAATTAAGGGAGTAAACCTCAACGAGGGGCACCTCTTCGGACCGGGTACCTCCACAAAGGCTTACTATTCTAACCACCTTATAATCAGTACTCTGCGAATCAAATCCAAACCCAAGGAAATCCAAAAAGAGGCCATGCGTGTTTGTTGTAATACCAGGCTTGGGAAGGCTTATGGACCTTCTAATGGACGGGTTCCAAAGGAAACTTTTACCTCGCTTGAAAAAGAAGAACAAGCCTTTCACATAACCCAGTAAAGAGTAATAGTGAAGACCACGGTTGTTGAGTGGGAATGGGATTTCTAGACACTCATCAAATGTGTTAGTATCTTCTTCCCCAGTATCAATAAATAGTTTGTAGTGCCCTAATATGGTAGGAGTAGGAGTAGGAGTAACAATGCATTGCCTGACAGTTACGAGTGGGAGGTTATGGTAGCTGTTTTTAGGGCTTGTGGGTGATTGATTGAGGTGGGAAGTGATGAAATTAGGGCTGGCAATCAAAGAATACCAGAGCTTGGAAACAGACCTGAATCGGATTAGGGATTTGGTTGGGAGTCGGGATAGGATACCCACCACGATCTCTTCAGGGATGAAGTCGGACATGGCTCTCTGTTTCTTCTTCCTCGGAATTCTTTTCTTCTACGTATTTTCTGTTTGATTTTGGAAATACGTATGCAACACAATGGAAAGAAAAGAAAATTTAAAAAAAAAATCTTCCATTGTCTGATTGGAAAAGAGAGAAGAATATAAAAATTTTAAATTCAATGAATAGTAAATCTTTCCCTATCATTTTATTTTCCTTTCCTTAAGTTCTGAACCAAGTCTAAAACTTAGGCTGCGTTTTTATGAACTTAATTTAAATATGAAAATTTTGTTTTTATTTGAATTTTTTTCGCATTTGTTAATTTTGGGTCAAATTTTTGTGGATTAATAATTCGTTTGGATGAGAGGAATTAAAAAAATAAATTTTTTTAAAACTGTTATCCAAGTATTTTGATAAATAAATACTTTTTAGCAAAAAAAAAAAAAAGAAACTATTACACAAGTATCGTTTGCTCGTATAAAAAAAAAAGAGACTATTTACTTTTTGAGAAATAAATAAATATTTTTTTTTTACTCTTACTTTACTTTTTGAGAAATAAATAAGACTATTTACTTTTTACTTTACTTTTTGAGAAATAAATAAGAAATAAGTCTTATTTACTTACTTTTTATGAAATAAATAGTCTTATTTATTTACTTTACTTTTTGAGCAATAAATAAGACTATTTAGTTTTACTTTACTTTTTGAGAAATAAATAAATAAGACTATTTACTTTTTTTTTACTTTTTGAGAAATAATTTTTTTCTTTATTTTTTATTTTTACCCAAGTATCATTTGCTCCTATCAAATAACGTTGCGCCTTGTACGACTTAGTATTACACTTTTTCTATGAAATAGATTGCCCCAAAGGAGGATAAATAATATTGGGTGGCATTGTGATGTCTTACTCATACTTTATATAGCGGAGAAAACGAAAACATTGTTCCATGAAGGTAACATTCATGCACCTTTCCTTAAGAATATTGCACTGTTAATGAAATAAAATCGAAGCGAGCACATAATTTTAGTCGTGGTTGATGTTGAGATAATGCAGGGAAAAAAAATCCTTCCCATTTCACATCTTACATGTTTCAAAATACCCCACTTTCATGAAAAAATCTTCAATGCAAGAGTTATTTATGAAGTCATCCTTAGTCAAGGATGAAATAGTATGTGTCTGTAAATATTGCAAGAGTAGATATTATGTTTGTACTACAAAGTCAAAAGGCTATAGGCTAGTACTTAGGCAACTAGCAATGTACAGTAAACTCAAATTATATGTTGTGATGTAATCAGTGAGGTCAGTGCTCCCTTCTTACGCCTATAAAGGAAGGGCTCCGGCCATTGTAAACATCAAGTTGACAAGAAAGACTTAAGCCAGTAAGCAATAATATCAGTGTCTTCTTATAATCCGGTGTTCTATTTTCTCTTTCTCTTTGCGATCCTACCTACTTATGCTCGCTCACATGATATGGGCTATTTGCATATGTAGGTTCCACGCCATGTAAAAAAGGCGTTACATATAACCATTGCATTGAAAATTTCCTCGTGTTACACTCCTAACTCTAAGGTCGGAATTTAGGTTTATTCTCCATCCTTCTGTTGAATTTTCGTAAGTGTTCACCTTTGTGTATTTTGTGTGACTTGATTTTCACTTGTCTTTTGCGTAACTCAAAGACAAAATCAGCTGGTACGAAGGTAAAGACCGTTTGATAAACATAACCAACTACAGTTTCCAAGGGCATACCGCCATATCAACAATGAGAAAAACTTTATTACACCTGTTTTTGTGAATAGTTGTTTAGGGAGGTGCATTGCGGCCGTTCGTTTTGGCGATGGACGGTCTGAATTTAAATAAAAAATTTCATGAGAAGAGTTAAAGCAAAGCCGAAACGGACGACTGAAATCGTTCAGCTCCACAAATGACTTATTCACGGCTCCTCCGTGAATAAGCCAACATATATATAGTTAGAGAAGCCAATACAGCTTCTTTGCAATAAGATTCTCCGAGTCAGGGACAGTGATGTAGGGATTACAATCTAGGACAACAGTACAAGAAAACCTTATGGAAATTATATCATAATAAGCGAAGACAAAGGTAATAAACTTTTTGCAGAAAATTTCCTCTATATCAAGCGTAAAATTTCATTTCTTTTACTTACGCAAATACTTTTACAACCATACTCACATTCATATTAGAATTCACAAACACTTTATGTGTGGGATCCACAAATAAATATGAGTGTGTGTAGAGTGGTTGTGGTTATGGTTTTTTCCATAAAATTTTACTCCGTTCATGAAAACTAATGTTCTGTTTGAAATTTAGGAAAAGTGAAAGGAAAAGAAAGGAATGCTAAAAGAGAAGAGAAAACAACAAATTTCTAGAATTGTGAATAGTGTCGTTTCCTCTATGTTCTTTTCTTTTCCCTCACTTACCCTAAGTTCCAATCAGAACATAGTAGAGCACGTATTGGGCCAGAGTAGAAGCTAGCTAGAGAACCTTCTAAAGTTCCTTTTATACACCCATAATCAAATTCATAGGCTTAAAAATAGCTAGGATGGTGGTTTTTTTTTTGGTAAAAAAATGGATCATCCTGGTGGTCCTGAATGTATGTATTTGGAGATTACACCCCATTTTGGAGACCAAAATTTCTAAAAAGAACAAATAGTCCCTCCAAAATTCTCTCATAAAGTAAATAAAATCCTTAATATGTCACATCAATTCTCTATTTTGAAGAAATAGAAATAGATTGGATATGCTTTTTGTAATAACATTTTAGTCCCCCTTTTATTTTTTTTTTGGTAAATATTTGACTCGTTTCGTTTCTTGAAAGACATCTAAAAACTATTGATTACATTATCACCAGACTACACATGATGAAATGCATTTAGAATAAAATTCAACATTTAGTTACAATCAAATTCACCAGCGCCAATGACACTCCAAAAACAATAAAAAAAAAAAATTCAAAAACAAATGGACGAAAACCAATTGCCATTGCCATCACTATTCAAAAGCTACAAAATGGCGCTGCTGGCAAGCAGGAAGACGTATCCTGATGTCAATTTCCTTGTGTCTGATAATTGGCATCGCAGCTACCCATTCAACATCTTGTTCACATATAGTTATCCCCAAGCAAATTCTCGTTTAGTTAACCAAAAACAAGCTCCTATAATATGATATAGAAACCAAAACAAGTTCCCAATAAGTATAAAACCACCCAAAGTAAGTTCCAAAATAAGTCTCTTGTTGAGAAATCGGCCAAACCAACAAATACACAATACACAAAAAAACAATCAAGAAAAAGAAACAAAGTGTGCCTGCTTGTATCTTGAAGTTGACGCTTTTCTTGTGTCACTCCACCAGAGTTTTCCACTTCACATAATGTAGACCTAGACTGCATAATTGTTCAGGGTCTCCTCTCACCTGTGTCAACAACCACTAACATTGGCATTGTCACATAGCCTGCCTTTATTGAAATCCTAAGTACCCAAATGGACCTAAGGCCTAAAGTGAGTATAATTAGGCTTCCTATCATCTTTCATCCTTAGAGCCAATTGGCCTTTTTCTTCAGAACAACTCTAGTTCACTTCCAAAACCTCCCAAAGATTGGTTTAAGCTCCTATGGAATCATCAACCTCAAACATCTCAACAATTTCTTTTGGGTAATCATATCACTACTACCCTTGAAATCACAATATGAATCATCATCTTCACAACTATTGTTACCGTGCAAACCCGGTAAGAATCCATGAGCAACTAGTGAATCAGAGTCCACCCTAGGGAGCTTTAAACTCAAGTTTGTAAATTTTTCCTAAAATAATGAGGTAAGATAAATTGAAATGCAGAAGTATAAAATTAACATATATTAGAATTGACTTAAACGTTCATGTTTATCGCACATGATGTGGACTGTTCGCATAAAAATGGACCTCCAAAATTCTATTCATTTATTTCTCTCCAAACAAATACAACTTGGGGGTGGCCCTATTTTCTTCTCGTCATAATTACGTGAGAGGAATCTAGGAGGTAACCACATGAGCGTATCCTAATACCTGTCTTTATAAGTTTACTTTTTTTCTTCTTTAAAAAGAGATAAGAATTTCATGGATAATATAAATTAGTATAGAGATTAACATGACAATGACTAATGAGTGCTAATAAAAATAAGAGGCTAGAACTACTAGACAAGGACCAACCAAACAAATCAAAAGGACCGACAAACCAAAAAACTCCCAAGGCACAAAAAGATCCGCTAAACTCGGCCTTTGCACTATATTACTACCTGCAGAAACACAAATACGTTCATTTATTTAGGTCAATTGTACTTGGGCAAGCATTTCCACAAACAGTAATGTGCATACAGAAGCCATGTGCAAAAATAAATACAACTACAAAGCAATAACATCGTAATGCTGCCACAATGACAACCCTCCAATCCTACCATCATAACAAGCACCAGTAAAATGCACGTCAACAACGACATCGACAACATCTCGTAACATCAGAAGAGGTTTCAACTAATTTTTAACGAATGTAGATACTTACAAGACAATAATATAGTTTTGCAAACGACAAACACTTAATTAATCATTTGTACATATGGGTCTTATCTAACAAGACACCAACAATATCATAATGTTTAGCACTTGAATAATGCTAAAAGCATGCGAACAAATGTTTAAGAAAATTGCAAAGATATTTTAAAAAAGGTTAAAATTGTACCTCGTATATATATATATATATATATAGGAATGGAAGTCCTTCAACAACCCATCAATAGTAGCAAATGTTGGAGAATTAGCCCCACATAGTATGAACATATCATCAGCAAACACTAAATGAGATGGAGACAAAGCAGCGCGTTTAGGATGGAAAGAGAAAATACCTTGGGAAATTCTGAATTGTAAGAAAGCAGAGAAAACTTCCATGATAAGCAAAAACAAGTAAGGGGAAATAGGGTCCCCTTGTCGCAATCCCCTTTTGCCAAGAAAAAACCCTTTCAACTCTCCATTAATGAGAACAGAGAACTGTGGGGTAGTGACACAAGCTTTAACCCAACTAGTGAATTGGATAGGGACTCCATAATCTGCATAACTCCAAATAGAAATTCCCAATCCACACTATCGTAAGCCTTCATGACATCCAATTTAATTGCACATCTTGGAGCCCCTTGATCCCTATGATAGCCCCTCACAAGTTCTTGCATGAGTAAAATATTACTCATAATAGATCTTCCTTTTATGAAAGCTGATTGAGAGGGCCCACTGACGATAGGTAGAACAACTTGCAATTTGTTAGCCAAAATCTTGGTTATGCATTTATAGACAGTCTTGCAGCAGGCTATAGGCCTAAAATCCTTATTGGAGTTTGGGGCAAGAACCTTAGGAATCAAGCTACTGCAATAGAATTCCAACCTTGAGGCATTGTACCAGAAGCAAAAAAAAGCCATCACACCAGTGACAAAATCATCCTTCACAATATCCCAGTTATCAAGGAAAAAAGCAGAATTAAAGCCATCTGGACCCGAGGCTTTATCCCAGTGAATAAACTTTAAAGTTGTCCAAATTTCATTTTCTAAAACAGGCCCATTAAGGCTCTCATATAACTCCTGAGGCACTTTATTTTGAATAGCCTGACAAGACACCATTAGGGGGGGGGGGTCTTGGGGGTTTGAATAGGTTGGACCCTTGTATTTAGCCCTTTTTGAAAAACTTCAACAATTGGGTTAGCACAGCAAAATAAAAATCAATGTACAGAATTAGAGAGAGGAGATTTTTATAGTGGTTCAGCTAATTGCTTAGTCCACTCTTCAATGAGGTTCTCTTGAACACTCACTAGTATCCACTATGCTTAGTACTTACACCGTTGATGGTTTTCATAGAAGCCAACTCTTTTTTTACAACACTCAGACAGCCCAAATCTCACGTTCTGGTACATGCAGACCAAAACACAAAACTCTCAAACTACTGGTACACGTAGACCAGTTAGCTCACCAATAAACCAAGACTCCAACCCTAACTGATACACAGTGGATATGGTTCTCTCTCACACCAGGCAAGATAAGTGTAAGGGTGAAATACAAGTGTGGCTCACTGATAAGCACCCGATATTGCAATATAGGGTGCGCTAGGTCTCTAGTTTAGTCTAATTTCATTGTTAATTTAGTTATTTTTAATTGCTTTTACTCGTAAGGTATTCTAGTTTTGTTTTGTAGAGAAATCGTCCAAATAAAGGAGTTTTAAAGCGTAAAGCGTATCAAGAGATTCAAGGACCCGAAGGTGACCCGTTGGCTCACCAAGGCAAGGCAATGGCCAAGGCAGAGAGCAAGACCAAGTGCTGGCCATAATCATCTCGGCATCGGTAGAATGAATTTTGTTCAATCGGTAGTGAAATCCTTACGCCAGCTTCTAACCACTTCGGCATCGATGGACCACGCCAGCATCAATTGGTACCAAAGTACCTAAAGGTTTTATCCAAGGCAGCTTGGCATCGATAGGAATCAATAGAGTCAATCGGTACCGAGGTCCATATCACAGCAGCTTAAGGCCTTTGCCATCAGTACTGAGAGCCTTAGAGGTGGATTTTTGGATCTCCTGAAGAATATTCTGTGCGCGTACCTTGGAGTATATAAAAGCCTGTGATGTCACTTTGTACAGACAAGTAGAATAACTTTTTATTGCATAATTTTTAGATCTAGCCTAGATTTACTTGCTTTTTGAATTGTTCTTCATTTTTCAGCTCTTAGATTTAAATTTTCTGCTTTAAGTAATTAGTTTTTGCTATGGTAGTCTTCATTAAAGTTGTAGCCGCTACTCCGATCTGTCATTTAATCTAGTTTTCTTCAAGTGTTGTTATTTCAAATATGCTAAGTAGATTTTTGCTTGCTCTTATCTTCATAGATATGTGTGAGTAGTTTTCTAGGGTTAGGTCATGGGGTAATTAACAGCTCATGGCTTGAGTTAAAATTGCATTTTTCACCAATAAAATTTGAATTTTTGGTTTAAAAATTGATGTGGGCAACTTATAGATTTCTTGGAAATCTCCATTGCAACTCCTGTATGAAAGTCAAAAATATGCGTACACAAAAACTTATATCATCACAAATATCATAAAAGCATATTTTGAATATCAGAAATGCTAAAGGTACAGCAGCGGCTGCTGTGGCCGCGCACAGACCAGTTTTGCTCCCGTCTCGGGTCCCGCAAAGATGATCGGAGCCTCTCATTTTGTTCAAAATGCTTCGTTTAGGGTCCCTGCAAAAAATCATCCCAATCCGATATCGGGAAGGGTGTTTACGAATCATCCAACTTTGCTTTATAATTTAGCCTAAATTTTGAAGCAATGTTGGATGATTCGTAAACACCCTTCCCGATATCGGATTGGGCTGATTTTTTGCAGGGACCCTAAACGAAGCATTTTGAACAAAATGAGCGGCTCCGATTATCTTTGCAGGACCCGAGACGGGAGCGAAACTGGTCTGTGCGCGGCTGCTGTGCAGCCGCTGCTGTACCTGTAGCAGCGTCCTTTGAATATATAATCCCAACGCCAAAGATTCGCATTTACTGCAAATCTCATTTTTCTAGTTTTATACAGTTAATTTGAAATCTTGTCAAATTCAAATCAATTCAATAAACCAAATTCAAATTAATGCACACACAATATAAAAATAAGTGTGAGAATTAAATATATGTAATTTGAATTAAGTTAATCTGAAGGATATGGCTTGGACCCATGTTTGAACTTAGAGAGAGAGAAAGAAGAAAACATAGTGCTCTATTTTTTTAAACTTTATTGGCAGCCACCGGATCAAGGCCCGGTCAACGTGCCGGTTGACTTATGTTGCACCCACTACTCCATCCGGATGCATGCTGAAAAAAGAGAGGGGGATTTAGAGGCCTGCCCCGAAAATTAGGCTTGAACTGAAATCAACCCCGCACAATTATTTGCGTGCTCGAAATAGTTCCGAAATGATCATTATTCCAAATATGCCCCAATGAACTTCCTCACGCGCATGCGCACAGCGCATCTAAATATTAGAAAGTTATCCAATGCTCATGGAGCATTGTCATATGGTGCACCATTAATGTAGGATTGGTTAATGTTAGAAACCTTTTACTTTTTATTTATTTATTTGAGCAACAAGTTAATATGTGGCATGTGACGAATGGTTGGAACAATACTTCAAGATATCTCAAGACCATTGAATAATTTCTTCGATTCATTAGGAGTACTTTTTTCCCTCTTTTTCCCTTCTGACTCTGACATCGCACAAATAAAGAGACACGTGTATACATACATATACATATACATGTATACATATCCATCTATGTAAGTAATACATTCTTCAAATTTCAAATTATAATATCTTTTATTGTAGATATTCAATTTTTTTTAAAATTACATTTTTAGAATCTACTTGGTGAGATCTACTTAACAAGATCCATATTGAATATGAAAATACACAATTCTCATAGACAGTTCTCATAGAAAATTGACTATGAGAACTTCCTTGTCTGCGAGAACTACTATGAGAACTGTCTATAAAAATTGGCTAATACACAATTCTCATGAACAATACATAGTTCTCATAGAAAAATACATAATTTCCATAGAAAATACACAGTTCTCAAAGAAAATACACAATTCTCACAGAAAAATTGTCTATGAGAACTAAGCTATGTAAACTGAAAAATACGCAGTTCACATAACCTCACCTGTAACACCCCAAAATCGAATTCCATATAATCTCAAGAAAATTAAGATGTTACCATACTCTCATTAAACTAACAAGAATTAATAGTCCAATACTTAGCCACTCCCACTCTTATCATTTGACTATGAGAATTGCCTATGAGAAATGTTTATCATGAGAACGGTCTCTATGAGAATTGTCTATGTGAATTATCTTGTCTATGAGAATTGTTTCTATGAAAACTGTCTATGAAAACTGTCTAATACACAGCTCTCATAGAAAATACACAATTCTCATAGACAATACATAATTCTAATAGAAAAATACACAGTTTCCATAGAAAATATACAGTTCGAAGAAAATTGACTATGAGAACTGTCTTGTCTATGAAAACTATCTTTATGAGAACTGTCTTATTTATGAAAACTGTCTATGAAAATTGGCTAATATATAGTTTTCATAGAAAATATACAGTTCTCATAAATAATACACAATTCTCATAGAAAATATACAGTTCTCATAAAAAATACACAATTCTCTATGAGAACTGTCAAGTCTCATAGTCAGTTCTATGAGAATTACTCATAGAGAACTGATTATGTGAACTGAGTTATGAGAACTAACTACGTGAACTGTCAATTCTCATAATTAGTTCTATGAGAACTGTAGAGACCCGTAAATTTCTTATTTAATTTCGATAGTTGTAATAAAAGAAAAGAAAAGGACGAAAATGGTTTAATTATGAATGTGGGGGTCTTATGTGCAAGGATTGAAAAATCAAGGGTGCTAGTGCAATTGTGCATGTGTGTGGCGTGTGTATACCTGGGGAAGAGTTTTCTTTTCTTTTTTTCATTTTTCTTTTCATCTCAACTCTCTCTCGGTCTCTCTCTCTCACTCTCTCAAGAAATTCGTCTCCAAACCCGAAACCCACGATAATCAACTCCCAAACTATTTTCTACTCGCATTTTGGAGCTCGTATTGCGTTGGACAAAGCTTGGTTCGGTGTATTTTGTTCGATTTGGACTCCGGAAGCTAGGGCTTGGTCAATTCTTTTCGATTTCGGTTTGGATACTCGAGGTAGGGAATTCTACCTCTCTTTATATGTTATTTGGGTTCTCTCATGTCTTATTTGAGCATCTCCATGCTTTGTTTGAGCTTGTTTTGATTATTGTTTGGTCTGGATCAAAATCTGTTAACTGATGAAAAATCGCTAAATGTCTGGATTCCTACCGGTAGGACGTCTTTCTCTACCGGTAGAACCTTGTCTTTGTGATAACGTGTACTCTCTGTTTTGTGTTTGTACCGGTAGGACTTGTTCCCTACCGGTAGGACTATAAATTTTTCTCACCTACAGGTACCATTTTTATTTCTACCGGTAGAACTCCTGTGGACCAAAATTTGCACTTCCTGTTTCCGAGTTGTACCAGTAGGAGCCAAATTCCTACCGGTAGGCCACCTGACAAAACCCAGAAATTGCATGTGCCGTTCCACCTTTTTCTCTTCCAAGCCTAAAGGTCTTCCCAGGGAATTAAATGGTTAGTTTATTATATATGATGATGGCTTGATCAATCATGCATGACACCATGGTCATTGAAGCATCCAACTTGAATTTGTCCGAAAATGTGAATTTCTTTTAAAATGATGAGGATGAGCTTCGAATTGTACAATGTTTTACGAACGGTACATTTGATTACATGAACAACGCGTGAACAATTGGGGCCCATCGACGGGTGGGTGCCTGGCAAGGGATATTCAGGGTCCCATAATTAGCCTGGCAGGAGCCAATGCTCAAAATAATTACTCAAGGCCTAACCTTCATGGTGGGTGCTTGGCAGGGGATATTCGGGGTCCCAAAATTAGCCCGGCAGGAGTTTCGGCTCAGACACTCAGACGACACGACTTTTTGAGACATAAATTAGATGAGTATGATTTATGGGTTTAAGAAAAGAAAGATTGGAGATTTTGGAACACTCGTTCATAATGATTGTGCTTCCTCCGTTGTCTTGATTTTCCATCATTCGTTCATTCGTCTCGCTCATTTGCATATAGGGTTTGCATAGACTTCTCTACTGAGCTAGTGTAGCTCAAGCTTTATATTATTTTCAGGTACTAATCCGAGACCGTAGATTGCATTGTTTGGAGTGCTTGGAGTGTGGTCACTACTTTTGGAAGCTAACAAAGGAGTTACTTATCCATCTTTTGTAAATTTCTTTTGAATGATGTATTTGTAACTAAAATTGTAATTCTTTTGACTTGGAATATTGTATCAATTAATTGTCTTTCGAAATACGATACTTATGATAATTTGGGGCCGTCGAGCCAGTGATGTAATATTTTGGAACCTTTTGGAGTTGGAAGTACTATTATGGAAATGAGAATACGGTGATTATTTTGGGTACTGTACGGATATTGTGAGTATTTTTATTATGAAAACCATTTACAATTATGTTAAAAATTGAGGACGTGACAAGAACTGCCAATTTTTATAGAGAACTAGCTTTGTGAACTTGTTATGAAAACTGAATTATGTGAACTGAAAAATACACAATTCACGTAGTCTTACAACACACTAAAATACACAGTTCTTATAAAAAAATACACGGTTCTAATAGACAGTTTTCATGGACAATACACAATTATCATAGAAAAATACGTAGTTCTCATAGAAAAATACACAATTCTCATAGACAGTTGTCATAAACAACACAAAGTTCTCATAGAAAATACACATTTCTCATAAACAATTCAAATTGAAATTACACAAGTTTCATAGACAGTTCAAATTGAAAATGCACATTTCTCATAAAAAATACACAATTTTCATAGAAAATACACAGTTCTCATAAACAATTCTCTTAGACAGTACACAGTTCTCATATAAAAATATACAGTCTTCATAGAAAATAAACAGCTTTCATGGACAATACACAGTTTTCATAGAAAAAAACACAATTCTCATAGAAAATATATAGTTTTCATGGAAAATAAACAGTTCTCATAGACAATACACAGTTCTCATAGAAAAATGCACAGTTCACATAGCCAAAAAATACAATAAAATACACAGTTCACATGGACAACTCAAATAGTTCACATAGCCTAATGTTATCCAAAAAAAAATTTCCACAATCAGTAAAGTTCAGTGAGGACTTAGATCAAACACATGGTAGTCATAAGCCTCAACCATATCCCACACACAAATATTGTATTCATATAGCTTTACTTTTAAACTTTCCCAAAAATCAAACAGTACTCAGTGAGGACTTACATCAAACACATGGTAGTCATAAGCCTCATCCCGTATACTACACACAAATATTGTATTCATATAGCTTTACTTTAAAACTTTCCCAAAAATCAAACAGTATGCAATACATAAAGAACCAAACTTGAATAAAACAACGTGTATTACAAAGTAGAACTTCAAACGAGGACGAACATTAGAACGAGAAGTAAAAGATCTAAGAGAAATGAATCGAGGGCCTTTTATTGAGCGCCAATTCCACAACCACCGTACTTGCCTTAGATCTCGAAACTTCACGCCCAAGCATAACTCAAACCGAAGTGAGAGGCAGAACGGCGGAGGGTGGCGGGGGTGGTTTTAGTGTGTGGTGGAGCCGTCGATGATGGCTGCGGTGGAGGAGAGGCGGCTGCTGCTGTTGACGTACTGGCGTTTCTTTGAAGAAGGAATCGTCATCGTTGTCGGTGGTACGTGTCGGAGCTGGATTCGACTAGTTGAATGGTGGTACGTGTCGGAGCTGGATTCGACTAGTTGAATGGGGGCATCGATGGGAAGATCGGCGTCGAAGGGAGAGGTAGCGCTCTGGAGGTGGCTCTGATTTTGAAGGAGCGTGATTGAGGGTATAAAAGTCAGTATGTAAATAATTGAGTCTGTGCAGGTTCGGGAAAATATTTTAGGGTTGGGTTCAAACCGAACCTAAAAAACTGGGCGGCCTCTAATTTTCTAAAGAAAGAATGCAGCTTTGCCAAAAAATGGCCCAAGATTCTTGAATATTATTAGGCCCACTTTTCAAAAGAGGCCCACCAAAGACAATTTCCCGTAAACTAGCAAAACCAAAAAAACAAGTCCAATCAATATCTGTATCAAGTCCATATAAATATGCCTAATAACAGTCAGGTTGAAACTAACATTTTATTTCCAAAAGCAAATTAGATTAACATTAGCATCTTTAACACTTAATGAAAACTCATTCTAACACAATCATCAAAATCAAATTCCTAACAAAGCGGAATCAGGAGACGAATTCGATAAATCTGAAAAGGAGAAAATCACGGCGTTAAAAATTTGAAAGGAGAAAATCACGGCGTCGAAGACTTGCTTGTACTGTCTTTAGGTAACGGCTTCTGTTGTGGATATGTTTTTGACGGTGTGTCTGAAACCATCGACCAAATGCTTGGGAACTCTTTTTGTTGGAATCTCGCAGATTACTTTAGGATTCAAGTAATTACATCTCATGTTAGGATACTTTGGCTTTATTTATTTTATTTGAGTTATTATTTTATCAAGTTAATTATTTTCATCAAGTAAGTGTTCCCAATCGAATTGCCCCACTATTTCGTCATCTGTAACTCCAGATTACACTCTACTTTGGCTGCTGTAATTTAATTTTAAGGTTAGGACTTTACTCTCACTAATTTCAAGGTTAGAAGTTTTGTTCGTGTGTGTATTTTTCTATGAGAATTGTGTATTGTTATGGGAGCTATCTATGAGAATTGTATATTTTCTATGAGAACTGTGTATTGTCCACGAGAACTGTTTATGAGAACTACGTATTTTCTATGAGAATTGTGTATTTTAGTATGCGGTGAGGCTATGTGAACCGAAAATTATTTTTCCGTTCACAAAGACACAATTCTCATAATCAACTGTGCGGATTGATGAAGGTTCATTTCAGACTGCAGGCTCACAACATCCGGTTTTTGGCGGTTTTGCACCAGGAGAAGAAGGAGATCTGAGATTGTTTGATTAACGACGTTAATTTGCAGTCGAGATAATCCTGGTAAATGGCTGGAATTTTCGGTTCCATTTGTATTTGGTGCTGTTTGACTGTGTAACTTTGATCTCCTTGGGAAAATCATAAAATAGTTGACCAGAGAATGGAAAAATACTCCAAAAAATAGGATTACTGTGCGGATTGATGATGGGTTCCGACCGATCCACGGCGGTTGTGATCGATTGACGCAACGGTGGTGATCTATGTCGCCCAGAGAGAGGCTGCCGGTTGAACACAAAACAATTTTCATTTGCATTTGGTAGATATTGAACATTCAGATTTGTAAGTTGTAAATCAGAGAGGAAAAACAATTCCGTGTCGAACTAAAGAAGGCGAAACCTCGTATGCAAGACAAAAACAACTCAAATTTGAATATTTATAACGATATTTGATTTTAATTACTTTTTTGTTTTGTTTTTGTTCAATTTTTGTTCATGTGTATATTTTTAATGAGAACTGGGTATTGTTCATGAGAGCTGCCTATAAGAAATGTGTATTTTCTATGAGAACTGTGTATTTTCCATAAGAATTGTGTATTGTCCATAAGAATTGTGTATTTTAGTGTATGGTAAAACTATGTGAACTTATTTTCTATGAGAACACAGTTCTCATAGACACAGTTTTCATAGACAATTCTCATAGACATAGTTGTCATAGACAATTCTCATAAATAGTTCTCATAGAAACAGTTCTCATAAAGACAGTTCTCATAGAAACAATTCTCATAGCAAAGGGTATTTTTTAAATCTTACATAATTTCATATTCAATATGGATCTTGTTCAGTAGATATCATCAACTAGGGTTCAAAAATATAATTTTTTTAAAAAATGAATATTTACAACAGAAGATATGATTTTTTGAAATTTAAACAATGTTTTAATGGTGCACCAAAGGTCATGGAGCATTGGACAATTTTCCTATACTAGATGCTCTCTAGCTTCGTGCGCATGACGAAGGCAGGGGCATGGTTGGGAAAAAAAATACAAATAATTGTGCAGGACTATTTGAAGACTGAACCTAAAAAACAGGGTCTATCTCTAAAAGCCCCTACTTTGTTTGCATAAAAATTTATATACTTTGATTCATAGTTTTTCGAAAGTCTTTACAAGTTGAAGTGATTGAGATCGTTAAATTAATCAAACAAATTACTGAAAGTCTACAAATATTCGATCAGTTATCTAGAATTAAATATGGATCATCAACGTACGAAAAGATTATTAAAACGTAAAACTTGGCTCAATAGTGAAAAAAAACATTAGAATATGCACCCAATTTGGAGCTCCTGGACATGCATGGAGGAGTAGAGTTGTAAGAATAAAAAAAAGAGAAATAAATGAATATAAAGCCAAAATAATGAGAAAGTGCCGGTAAAAGAAAAGAGGTACACAAATAGTAACAGAGAGAATAGAAGGGAAAGTGAAAAGGAAGGGATCTGGATGAGAAGCGCGTGTAGTCCAATCTGAACCGTTTATATTGATAATTAATGGTTAAGATCAGTTGATATTCTTACCGGTAAAAGTATATTTTTACAAGTAAGAATATCAAAACAATCCGGACCGTTAAAACTTTATCTAACTGTTGCGATTACTTGGACCGCACACCTTGCAGTCCAAAACTACACTGACAAGCCCTGTGCAAAGGAAGAAGGGAATATCCTGCATAAGAGACGGTCAGAAGTCTCCCTTTGAACCAAAAGTTTATGGCCATGTGTTCAATCTTTTGCCAATAGTTTTACTCTTGAACCAATGGTTATTACTGTTGGAACATTTCCAAAATATTTAATGGATATTAAATGTAAATATTGGTGAACGGTTTTAATCCTAAAGGCGTGATTATTCAGGTTAAATGAATAGACGTGAACATTAGATTTAAGCACAAAGGTGTGTCTATTCAAGTTAAATGAATAGACATTACCAGACCAAAAGGTATGACCATTGCGGTGAAATGAATAGACATAACTATTATAAATAGACATGACTATTAATTTAATCAAAGAAGTGTAATCTTTGGCCAACTGTCGCGATCTATACCTATAAATAGGCAAAGGGTTCTACCAATGCGAGGATGAAGAAAATTAGAATCATTCTGATTGTTGTTTCTCTCTAGAATTATCTCCTACGATTATACTTAAGGGGCTCGCAAAATCCAAAGATATTCGGGTCTTTCTTCGTTTGTGTATAACGTAGTTAGACAACAGTTGGAGACTGGGCTTCATTTTATCTTGGAGGCAGCTTTGCTGTAACCCGGTGCACACCAGATTCTCTCGAATTTGTGGGGGCAAATATCGTCTTAAGGACAGCGATATAGTAACGTGTTTGAAGTATCTCTGTTTATCCACTTTTATCGGCTACGACGACTTTTGCACCAACAATTACAGGGCGTTCACAATTTAAATAAAGACAACCAAAAAATTATGTTGCATGAGTTTAGTCACTAGCGTAAACATTCCTATCATGAATACCCTTGCTTGTATATGCCGCCTCCTCTGACGTGAGTTACGTCACCTTCACTAATTGCTTGGTATGAATCAACTTGTTATGCTTGTTGGAGTACTAGTTTGAGTCACCTTTTTCAGTAAGGTCCCAGTCCTTTCCACAAGTGGGTGGCTTGGGACCCCCCTTGGTCCACTACTCCTTTGCCTTGCACAAATTTTCTGGGCAGGGTTGTTGAAATAAGACAGATATACCCAAAGTTCCGCTTTATTGAGTTTTCTAAAAGTCTCTTTTTGTTTTGGCTTGTTTCATCACGCTTTTTGCTTTAATTTGTCGCCCTCGACAGCACGGCAAAGTGACTACTTGTGGAAAAATATTTCCGATATTGATGGACCGACGGCATTGTTTATAGTACTGAGCTTTCAACTTGGAGCTGGCAGTCGTACCTAGTTGTAGGCATAGTAGTTCGGGTGGGGTCGGCATTGGTGGTGATGGTAGTGGGATGGCATGAGAGGACGGTCAATGAGACAATGGAGAGAGAAAAAGAGATGATTGTAAGTGCAAGTATTATTACCCTAACGAACTTGTCTTCACTTGTTAAGCATGTCTTCCATAGGTAAACACACAATTGCCATAGAAGAGATAATTAAACCTCAATGTAATGCTTGCCGTGACCACAAAAAAAAAAAAAAGGATAAACCTCTCTAACTAATCGCACCTAGTTAGGGTCGGACCAGAAAGGGTTAGTAGATAGACAATCTTACCTGGTTATTTATCTGTCAAATAGAATAAAGGCACACCAAGGTTCATCTTTGTGAAATGGGGTTGGGAAGACACAATAAAGTAGAAAATTTACTCTTTTTCAACTGTCATCAAGGCATAAAGGGTTGCCTACACAACGAAAAATTATTCCACTATTGGGTACCACAACTACCACTTTACGGAGCAACCACGTGGAGGTGCTCCAGGAGCACTAAATAATCATATGGCGGAACCGCTTATGTTTCAATGATGTGAAGAAAGAACATATCATATCAGCCTCCTTTCTTTTCTAATTGCCATGAATTATCAAATGGAACTGGAAAAACTTGTCCAAGGGACTCTAACCCAAAAACAGGAAAAGATAAAAAAGGCCCTCCTCTTCCTTGGCCCGGGGAAGGAATATCTATCCCGCGGTAGATACACTGTTTTAGTTAACTATAATTCACAACTTCGGGAACTATACCAAAATCACTTATCTTCAAGTGCCGAAACGTTTGGCTCCATCTCGCCTAATACTAACAGTTTAAGCCGTTTCATTGGTTGTAAGCATGTTCTGTATCTACAGTTTCAAACTTCAGAATAATGCAGATGATAGAAATCTATACTTCATTCACAGAGTAACCATGTTTCAATCAAACTACACCATTTCAGGGCCTCATAACTCAGTCAGTTTAAGCTTAACACCTCCACCGTTTACTTACATGTCAATGTAGTGAATTTGCAGTCATATGCCCATGTAGTCAACAAAATAAAAGTCTTCATCCTCCAGCATCATTACCACATCATTTTATTTTCCCGATTGGAGAACGAAGACCAAATTTATAGCGAGGGGGTAAGAAAAGTACAGACAATTACTGAAATGTATCATCAATAAAACATCATCAACCTCGAATCTAATCTCTGTCCAGAGGCGGGGCACTGAATAATTTTCCCTCCCAAGGTTGGATGTTCTACTGTAGTAAAGTTAAACCGGAATTAGGTTCAAGATAAGGCTCTAAACACCAAGCAATCACATTGCAAAAGTGTCCAGTTTCTGCACGAGCACGCGGACTATGCATATGCCAGTACACAGACTTGTACACTTATACGGCAATATGAACTTTTGCATGCATTGGGTATTATCTCATGGAGATCATCCCTTAATATGTTAACATACTATGCCGCTATTTACGGTATCTGTATTTGTCACACCCATATACAAACAGGATCTTACTTTTCTCCATCTCTTATCCAGCAATGGCCTGTACAAGCCGGTCTCTGAAGGGAACATGTGAGGATATAAAGTAGAAAGAACCAAGACTTGACTACAGATGGGCCACAATGACCAAGAAGCTTTTTCCATCTTTGGGTCCATTGAAAAAACAACATATCAGTATGGAGAGAGAGGGAGGACACTGAACTTATGGATGAGTACATGACAATATACTGATGACACTGTTGCATAAGCCACATTTGTCCAGTAGTCAAAAGTATTGTTAAGAACTGTGTGAAACTAATCTGCATGTGATTGTAGGACCATCGACAATTGCTGAATGATCGATAATCATTTTCTTTGGCTACCCATCAAGGGTATACCGTAATAGTAGTAGTTGATGTCTGCTCAATTTTCCAATTGTTTCACATACATTTGAACTCCATAGGAGTGTCAGTATTCTCCAATCAAACTAAAGCTTCATTTAAGCTATGCACCTTCTCAAATCGAAAGAAACAGAGTAAGCATGCATTAGCAAAAACCTCACAAAATCAAACATGTACACGCATAAGGCACATATTTGCTAACAACTCAAGAGTCCATGATTACCATAAATAGTAGCAGTGTTCTCTTCCAATATCGAAATTAATAATTTAATACTACTATGTCTTGAGGCAAACAGCCTAATGCAATATGCTGAATCGTTCAAGTTAAATAACAAAACATAGAACTCCAAACACAGATTGGGCTCAAGATCTCTCTCACGATGATCCAATTGCTGATTCAAGGTACTAATCACACAAGGAAGAGGTAAAACAACAGCAGCCTCTATGCACAGATTAAGCCAATGATTTAGAATGTTTCTAATGTTACCATAAGCAATGCACTAGATGTATGGGGCCCATTAACAAACCGATCTCCATCGTTTAAGACTAACAAATAAGTTATCAAAAGTTGATAGTCATGCCAGAATTTTTCTCACCAAAGCAATTATCAAGCGAGACTTATTCAGAACCGAAGGGAAATTAGTGTATCTTAGTTTGAAAATGATCACCCAGATTTAAATAAGTAAACAAAACCTAGAGCAACAAATACTATTTATTGACATAATTTATCCTTGTTACCTAAATCAGTCAACTCAGCCTTATATAGCAAGGCACCAGGAAACTTCTCACCTTTAAAATCAAGAATAACTCATGACATCAATGACACTGATAAAGGGTGACCTTGATTTTCTTGAGAAGCTAATTTGCTAAAGCTCAAGGCCTTAAGAGATTTCTTGATTTAAACCCCTTAGGCTATCCACAATGGCATAATAAAAAATGGATAGCCAAGAGTTGCCACATCAAACTTTTGATAATCCATTTAAGAGATTACTCGCAATGTAGAGGTCCATAATGGCATAATCAAAATTGGATAACCAAAACTCGCCACATCATCTTTCATACTACAAAAAATTAAAAACAGTGAATATAGAAAATAGTTTTTCTAAAAATAGTTTTGAAACTAATAAAAACTATTTATTAGAAATAGAAAATAGTTTTTGAAGTTTTTAAAAAACAACAATTTTTGTGTAACTACAGTTTTTGAAAAAAATAATTTTTAAATATGAAAAGGTTTTGAAAAAAACAGTTTAAAAAACAACAGATTTTCAAATTTTTTTTTTTTTTTTTGGAAAAAACCTCTTTTTAGAAAACAGTTAAGAAAACAATTGTTGTGTTATGATGGAGGTATTTGATTGAGAATATGTGGGGTTCACTAAATTTGGTTATTGGCAAAAAGTTACTAGTTTTGGTTATCTAAAGTCCAAAATTTAATTATTTCTAAGGAGATTGCTATGTTTAATTATATCATTATGAGCCATATTTTGCACAAATATTGTTAACTTTAAAAACCTATTACTTTTGATTATACCATTGTGGATAGCCTTGGGGCTGTGAGTGGTGGTTAAGGTTAGAGACTCAGAATACACTAAAGAACAATACTATTAATTGTTGAGGTAAGCTCCACAAACTGAACTGAAAACAAAATCATCCAAAAACCACCTCAACCCACCATCACTAAAATTAATGCTACAATGGAACAATAAAACACTTATTCAATACACTATATGGTAATCCGTAATCAACTAACAATTTAAGAACTTCACTCCTTCAACGACTTTTTCCTTGAACACACTGAAACTGGCGAAATTAGTAGCCCTAATTGAGTAATGTCCTAGCTATTGGATAGACAGATCACATAGCAACCTTCCAACAAGGCCAGAGCAGTGCGCCTTTCTTGGTTGCAACAACCAGTGATTACCGTCTTCCTGGATTGGGTTAGGGCCGGGTATGATTAGATTACAGTTGTGCTAGATTTATCGAGCTGAAAAAAACAGGACATCCATATTCCTTTCTAACCAAGCTTGAAAATGCCAACTCAAGAATCAAGTCATTCAACCTCAGCTCAACCAGCTAAACCTACTTAATGTTGTGCTTTTACGGGAATCACACTCAATATATACGAGGAAAAAACTCCCTATTTTTATTAATCAACTCAAACACAAATACATGAAAAAACCCTCAACACTCTGGTTCACTCCCTCACTCTGTTTGCTCCGTTCCACACCTCTCTCACTTATCCTATATGCAGATGTATACAAAGGCCAAGGAAACAAATCAGTAAAAACAACGCGTGAGGTGGGTGAGAAGTGGTTGCCAAAACCTAAGAAAATAATCCTCTACATCTCACTCAAACCCACTTGGGAGAAACTTGACTGGCCAAGTCAACACTTTATCCAAGAAATTTATTAACTCAATATCTGAACATAAAATATCAATAGAACGATCCAAAAAAAAAAAAGCTCATTTAGTTGTTTTCAAATTTTACGTAATCCCAGCTATTTAAGCAGCTTTTATGATCTTCTCTACTGGCTGTAGGAGGCTCTGTCAATGAAAAACGCAAATATTCACAAATAGTAGTATTTCTCCTTGATAGGAACTTAACCTGCTTCGGCAAAGGCAACCCGTGTACGAAATGGATTTCTTGGACTTTCTTAACCAAATAGACATTTTCTCATGAGTAATCTTAACCAAGCTTACCGCAACTCATTTTTAGAAGCTGGTGAAGCACGTCTCATGATTGAGTCATTTGAACAAATCAACTATCCAAACTAATGCAACCATCGGAACTCCAGGTTATTAATTGACACATGGCATCTAACCAGCCGCCCCTGAGAAGTTTTAAAAAGTGAAAAATGGAAGCTTTCAATGCCAACAAAGGAAAATCTTTGAGGGATATAAACTTTTCCACTCATGCACTGACACATTGCACCATTAGGTCCCACGCATCAGTGCAACATCACACACAGTCCCACAATTAATATTCTATCTTTGAAGCGACTAGTTAACATCTAAGGCCCGCACAATTAATACCAAAAGTAAGAGGCGGCACTAAAAGCTAAAACTGATTTAACTTGTGTGATTGGGACCAGTGACTAACTTTAAGCCTAACCATGCCCTCACAAACCTTATCTTGTGGTTCCTTATAAATTCCATCCAAAGGGGGGGTGACCTTGCTCATCCGCAACCTCACCTTCCTGTTAAAAACACCCTCTCGACTTCCTCATCTCTTAGTGTCTTAGCTCATAGTGTCATACACTTTTCACCAATAAAATGGCAAATGCTCGCATTGCAAGGTTTGTCACTGAGGTAGCACCACCTCAACTTGTGTGTGTCATGAGGCAAAGAGCATCAAAGGTTTTGGATACAATTAATGAAGAAGAGAGAGATATCAGCACCAACGATTCTCTTTCTTCAACTCCAAAGAGTTCATCATCATCTTCTTGTTCTACCCCTACTTCTGCTTCATCTTCCAACGTAAACCAATCTAAGGGCTTTGTCAAAGAGGTACGAAGATCTCTTGCAATATTTGGCCACTGAAGAGGTACAAAGCCCCCATCTCCAATGGGGTTTTCAGCAACACAATTAAGTTGCAGTCTCTTCTGACTCAATTGCTTGGTTTTTACTCCCACGTTATAGTGTCAGAAGATCTTGTATCAAAAGCCTTCGCATGATATGACTGGACGGAATAAACCTACTATTTGTAATAGCAATAATATTATGGCCTGAGAGACTGGCTGTAACTTTCTTGTGTATACCTAGACGATTTTCTGAATAGTATTCAATCTGAGTAAATGCTTCGATGTTTAAAATGTTCTTGCCTTGCTTCATTGCTGAATTAAAAGTATCCGATTGTCTCAGCTACAAAATAAGAGACCCTATCTACTTCCAAACAGCAAAATAAAAGGCACAGGCATTGTTACACGGTCTTGGGTAGAACTCACCCCAAAAGCTAGCGATTGAAGTGAGGGTGCCCTCACGCTTATATTCTTCATATTACTTTGGTACCCAAGCGATATGGGACTTCGCTTCACACCGTCCCTCACGCCCAGCGTGCTCACTTGGCAACACCTGTCGCGTGCAGGCTAGGACACGCACCCTACCCATCCTTGGCATACCCAGCTTTGATACCATGTTACACAGTCTTAGGTAGAACTCACCCCAAAAGCTAGCTATTGAAGTGAGGGTTCCCTCACGCTTATATTCTTCATATAGGGTACCCAAGCGATGTGGGACTTCGCTTCACAGGCATTGGCATGGATGTGCTGAAATATGCTTTCATAGATGCCATGAAATCAAAATTGTTTTGATAAGGACATCAAAATTGTTACCCTATTGCTAGTGCAGCAAAGAAGAGTAAGTCATAACTTCCATCTTATTTTCTATTGGTCAAGGCCTGATAGCAACACTTTTTCTTATCTTTTCTTTTCCATTGGTCAGAAAATACGACAGTGCAACATAAACTGGGGGAAGTAGTATCATGATGAATACCAAAAAAAAAGAATCATGCATTGAGAAATGTATGACATGATTTGAACTCTAAGCAACCATCCTGGGAGTCATGTACTCAGGGATTATTTGGGAGGATGCCTGCAACCATCGCTACACATAACAAATCACAGACTGGAGATCAACTTTCTAATTTAAAATACTCAACTTGACAGGCATTAGGTCAACTACTAATGTTCCCTCTGCAAAATTTGAAAAAATTAGCCCTCCTCTCGTGCCCTTGATACTCATTTGTACCTAAGCATAAGTTGTTTGCAACATGTATGAAAAAACTATCTAAAAGGATATTAGTCATTTTCAACATAATTGGTACCACTTTTAAGTTTTCGAGAACAGATTGATTTCCTTTTCTATATTCGTGAAGTTTGGTGCTGTAATATCATGAAGAACCCCAAGGGTAAGCTAACTCCAAAACCCCTCCTGCGTTCAGATTGCTGGCTGCAACTCACCTACATGAAGCTGGAATCTCTAGTAGTCATCCAAATGCCCTACGACGGTGAATTTGTCCCAGGCTTGACATGAGAAATTGAAAATATGAATAGCGCTTTCCCCAACCAACACCTGTATGACGTTATTGAAGAATTCTAGTCGATGGAAGAGTCTATTTAAGTTTCAAAGTGTCTTTTAAGTTTTCAAGAGTCTTCCTAGTTTTTAGAAGTCAATTGTCTTTATTTTTCATTTGGAGCGGTTCCGGGGACACCGAAAAATACACCCCATAGTTCCCGATCAAATTTTGATGATTTGAACCGTTCAAGTTGTTTAAAACATGTTTTTAAGGGTACATGCAAGAAATCAACTCAAAAAATATTGAGAAGAGCTTGATCCGTGCAGTTTTTCATAAAACAATTTATGAGAACAATTTTTGAAAAACTACTCAGATCAAGCCTTTTCTGGTAATTTTTTTTTCCTGATTTCTCATGGGTACCCTTAAAATCACGTTTTAAACACATTGAACGGTTCGGATCATCAAAATTTAATCGGAAACTATGAGATTGAGATTTGGGGTATTTTTTTCGGTGTCCCCGGAATTGTCCCGTTTTTCATTAAGTTCTAATCTTGGAAAACTAAGTTTATTTTTCCTATGTTGGAGGGATGTTCCAACAAGTCCAATATATATCCTTTGCTATGAATGAAATGAGTAGTTTTAGAGTGTTGAATTAAAATAGCCTTTGGCTTGTGAGAAGATATTTCTTCTTGTTAACTTGTATCCTTCGGTGGATTCTGATAGGTGGCGAGTTCCCCATTTCTATATCTCTTAGGTGGATTCCTTAGAGTGGTGAGCGGTCCCTAGCCCTGTATCTCTCGTTAAATCCTCAAGTGGTGTTAATCTGTATCCCGTTGGATCCCTAACTTGGGTGGTGAGCTTTACCCTTTTCTATCACTTTATAATTTTCTTTTCTTCCTTCCAAATATCCGCCGCCAGGTCTCCTCTCGATGAGGCCATATAATTTGCACCAAAGGATTTAAGATATTTCAGTTTTAATTGGTGAGGGGTGGGGGTGGGTGAACAGGGAATTGGTGTCTACTTGCTTGCTAACCTTACGTATTTTATGCTCAACTTTTCAAAATAGACAACAATTATGGGGCATCTCAAATTGGAAAGGACAATCAAAATGGGACGAACAATGTAACTTTTAAGAGTTTCTTAAACCGCGGTTCACAAAGGAAGACCATTTACTGAAAATTGTGTTTTGTGTAATGATTTGTATACAATACAAACAATGAGTTATATCCTTATACAATATAAAACTTGGTTTGGGAAGATTTTGAATAATGTTTTTGGATTTTCTGTAATCCTTGTCCATTGTTCAAATAAAAGAATGCTTCTGTAGGTCAAACCAAATTTGGTAAACTAGATATTCTGCGATATAGGGACGTATCATTTGGCATAGAATAGTGGAACCAGACCGAGCCAAAACGAACTTCGGTTCCAACCAGCACAGTAGCCTCGGAGCTGCTATATGGATTTCTTTTCCAAACTAATTTGAGTTTACGATCAACGACTTTCCTAAGCATCTAAAAAAAACCTCATCTTTCAGTCAATCGTAAATGTCAAAATAAGCGTCAAAGGGACGATTCATTAAGGAGTAATCAAGCCTTCTATAGATTTCCCTAGATTGACAGAGATGTACCCGCATGGTACTTGTAAACATCAAAGCTAAAAAATACTGACACATGTACCAGGTAGTTAATGGGTAGGAGATTCAACTACGCAAACACAAACCAAGTCCGACAGAATTTCAACTCCACCTTATTTAAGAATCTCTTGGTTACGACATGTTGCATGGTTATTTCGTGGCATTGATATCTAAAGGGAAAAAAAAACTTGTAGCACATTGCAGAATTGTCAACAATAAATGTAGATGGTTTCTTGTCAATGAGGTCTTGAATTGCCTCCTTCAAAGCAAATGAGCGGTTATGTGGCCCGAGGCAGACCTAGATGATAATCACTGCCTTCATAAGCCCAAATGATATACAAGACACCAAAACAAGAGTGATAATAGTTCCTGAACAGATAAAAGAAAGGGGAATGGAAGACCATACAACTTTCTCCAGAGGTTCTTAAGTAATGCAGTAACATAATTGCTTCTTTTCAGTCTAGGAATTGCCAAGTGTAGTGGGAGATTGAACTCGCGTCTGCCCTCGCGAAAAACAACGGTTAGGTCCTTCAGAAATATCCCAAGGATACAAACACCAAGAAAAAAAAATTCTCTGAAGTTGCAAACCAACCACCAGAGGAGGGGGAAAAAACTCAATTTGTCCTCAACAGAGAGCTGCTAAGGTAAGCCAATTGGTTACCGATAATGCAGAAAGTTACAATTGTGGGTTTGCGTGTGTAAAGATTAAGAAGATGCTCAAAGAGATTGGACAGGCAGAAGTAAGCTTTCATGCTGCACAATATAACTCAACAAGTAGCACTAGAAAAAACAAACTACTACAAGGGATTATCTTCTTCGCATAACATTCTCTCAATATAAAGTTTCGAGGATAATCTTTTTGAGAGACATTGTATATAACATCAATTAAATGTGAAGCTGTCAGGACTCACCTCGTATGCAAAACTGAATTTGTGATAGGGGAACTTTCTTCAAGGAAAAACAAATTTCACACCTTTGAATTGTTCAACTCCTTTGGTTTAACCATTCTTGAAGACTTTAACTTAATCTTGCACTTCTTGTATGATTCTGATTCAACGCTCTCTTTCAGTTTCTCCAGAGCTGACAGTTGGCAAGAACAAGGGTAAGTTAACTATTGGAAAAATAGCTGACGTTATTTTATTCAAAACTTAAGGCACATTCAACACAAAGTCAGCCAACCATGATAACAGAGAACAAAAACAAAATAAATGAAACTAACAAATTCACGGAATCTGAGATGATTAGCATTCCTGGTTGCAACTAACTTACAATTTCATGGAAATGATTTTCATACTCCATTTTTGATAAATGCACTCCACTTCTTGTCTTTTAGTGAAAAAATTACACATAAAAGATTCACTAAAGGAAAAAAAATGGAGTGCATTTATCAAATAAGGGAGTGTGGAAACCACTACCCTTCTTTCTACCTGTATTACTTATGGGCCTTCAGCCAATAGCATGATGTTTATCACTAAAGGCGTTGAGATTTGTTCTTCACTCTTCACACAGTTGGATTCCGGAGACACTAAACTGCAGTTGGCCTACAACTACTCTTTTGTTCTTTTAGAGTTCACTACTATAAGATCCATAAGTAACCAACTGGCTTTTAACACTTTATCATTTTTCTGTACTTAAACCTTTTTTAACCCTTATTACTAAATCAATGTTGGCTGTTTTCCTATTGCTTACTCATACGATAACTTATTCTTCAATACCTTGTCTATCATTTTTATGTACTTAATGTATTTCTTCCATTCTTAGTCCAGAAGAAATAAGAACATTAAATTCATTAGGCATTCATTTCTCTTTAGTGCAGCACATCCATGAATCACTACTCTTCTTATGGCACCAAATAAGATACAGAAATTACCGGATGTGTATGCTGATCGAAGTAACTCAATGGAATCGGAAGGAACAGTGTAAACAAGAGAAGAGTTGTTGTCAGCTTTCTGTAACATCTTTTTGAATCGCTTAACCTGAAACAAGAGAAAGAGAGGGTGGCTACCCAAAATTAAACCAATGTCAAAGCATCATCGCAATTCTTTCATCTGAAAAATGGCAACAAGCTATATTAATTGAACAAAAAAACCAAGCAAAAAGATTCCTCCGCACCTTCAAAAGATATATGATTCTACTCTACCCTGCATATTCCGTGTCATAAGCATCAAAATAATCTAGAATGGAAACACTTCAACCTTACCACATACCTCGTCCTTACGTAGAAGTGTAAAACAGCGTCCTGCCTGGCCCGCTCCTGCAGTCCGACCAGCCCGATGGAGGTAGGTCTTTATGTATGCAGGTAAATCATAGTTGATGACATTTGTCACACCTTCAACATCCATCCCATGAGTCATTGCATCAGATGAAACAAGTACTTGTATATCACCCGCCCGGAATGCCTTCAATGCCTTGCTGCAGAATAAGTTCCCACTCTACTTAAAGTCAAATCAGATTCAGATTAATTCATTCTCTCAAAGGCTTAAAACAAGATAAATTACAGCTTTCAATTGAAAGCACAAAAGCAAAATGTTTGGACTTTGCAGAACGTCACAAAGTTTGTTTTCCAATACAACAGTTTTACCCTGTGAACCTGCTGTTTTTATAGTATGAAAATTTTACTTTATAACATAACGTGGGGCAGTGCATGTACAATTCTGTTTCTTCACCGCGCAATTTTGTGTCAGGATTCTCAGGAAAAA
>BPLS01028089.1:0-12737 GCA_019656275.1 Rhododendron kiyosumense
CAGTTTGGTGTTGTTCAGAACACTAATTGTTTTCATCCCCCTACAATTGGCGCCGTCTGTGGGAAACGAACGAGTTTCGTGAAAGAGATAACCATGATGGAAGAAGATCCAACCACGCCGTTCAATCCAAAGAACCACTTAAGTGGTGGAGGGGATAAATCTCCACCAGGTGCTCCGAGAAAGCCCACTGGCAGAAAGGACAAAGCAGCTACTGGCTCCACGAGAAGGAGCAAGTCCTACCGAAGAGAGGCATCGGTGGACCGTTCAAAAAGTGTCCATAATAGCGAGGATATCCTCGACCTAAAGAGGAAAGAAATTGAGGAGTACGCTCGTTTGATTAAAAGACGAGAGTACGAGATACGAGAGCTACAGCGGGTACGAGATCACCCGGAAGACTCCGGACTTTCGCGAAGGAGTTCTGGAGGAGACAGGAGGGCTTTACTAGTCCATAAAAAGCCTCACTCACGAGGAAGAAGAAGCAGGAGCAACAGTCCTACCACGAGACGGTGTGAAGCTTCCCCACGAAGAAGGAGAAGCAGAAGTAAAGACCGTATACAAAAAAGGCGAAGGGCTTCTTCACGAAGAAGAAGGAGCAGAGAGCGAAGTTCCTCATCTGAGGAAAGGGCGAGGAAGCATCACCGTGACAGGTACGAGAGACCTGATGCTGACTGGGCCAAAGCTACGGCTCACAAGACGGTTGAAAAGGAGGAAGGGACAGTGTCCGCACGAGAAGCGGCACGTAAAGCCCTGAGTAACATCGCGGCCTCCCCGTTTGCAAGGAGGCTGCAGGAGGCCAGGTTGCCGAGCAGAGTGAAGCACGGAGCGTTAGTGCTTTACGGGACAAACACGGACCCTGTGGCTCACATACAGCATTACCAACAGGCCATGTTCATGCACGATGGTGATGATGTCATTCTGTGCAAAATGTTTCCGTCAAGTCTTGGCAAGGTGGCCCTGAGTTGGTTTCATAAACTAGCACCACGATCCATAAGAGGATGGAGGCAGTTGGCTGAAGAATTCACTGCTCGGTTCTTGACAAGCAGAAAGGCCCCAAAGACTTTTGAGAGTCTGTCCACCATGAAACAGGCGGAAAGCGAGCCGATCAGAGATTATGCAAAGAAGTACTGGGAAACTTTCAACGAAATTGAAAGTTGCAGTGAGGAATATGCCATAGCAACCTTCAAAACCGGTTTGCCTGTTCGGGGAGAACTACGCCGCTCATTGAATAAACATCCGGTGGCTACGTTGGCCAAACTAATGGAGCGAATAGAGCAGCACGCCAGAATGGAGGATGACATACTCCGCGAAGACGGCAGGATTGCTGCCGAACAGCCCAAGACACCAGCGAAAAAGGTAGACAAACCTGAACCCAAAACGTACAAGGAGCGCTAGGAGTACGGGCAGGCTAAGAAGGATCCGTACAAGGAAAAGCAAGCCCCTGATCCCAAGTCCTTCTTTTCTATCACTACTGTTTGGAAGGAGCCAATCTACAGGATTCTTTATCGAATAAAGAATCAGCCGTACTTCAAGTGGCCACCAAGTCTTGGCGGAGATAAAGACGCTAAACGTGCTACGAATCAGCACTGCAGCTACCACAAGGACTGGGGCCACATGACTGAAGATTGCGAGATGTACAAGAAACACCTCGACGATTTGGTCTCTCGGGGCTATCTCAAGGAATTTATCCAGGAGGATCCCAAGGAAAAAGGGAAAGCCATGGAACTGGATTACGAGCAAAATCCCAAAGGGGTAATCCATATGATACATGGGCTGGCCGCACCTTATACGAGAAATGAGGTTAGGCTGTTGCAAAGACAGTTTAAGCACGATTAGCACGTGATGCGATTGGGCAATAAAAGAGGGCAAGAGAGTGATGTATGCAGTGAGAGCATAGCCTTCACGGATGACGATTTGGGAGAGGTCCAGATACCTCATAACGATGCTCTGGTCATAACCCTACGAGTTGGGGAGTATGACATTGAAAGGATCCTAGTGGATTCAGGAAGTTGTACAGAGGTGATGTACTACGACGCGTTCAAGAAGCTGGGACTGGCCCAGACAGATTTGGAACAGTCCACGACACCATTGATTGGGTTTGGTGCAGGGGCAGTCTGGCCCCTTGGAAAGGTGACACTGCCTGTTCGGGCAGGTTCAGTTGTTTTAAGGACGGATTTTTTGGTTGTAGATGTCCCCTCTTCTTATAACGCGATTATAGGAAGAACCTGGTTACACAAAATGAGGGCAGTCTCCTCGACTTACCACCAGATGGTGAAATTCCCAGGATCCAACGGGATCGAATCAATCAGGGGTAACCAGAAAGCGGCCCAACAGTGTTTGATCTCCATCATTAAGAAGGCCCCAAAGGCCCACCATGTTCATACATTGGAAGTGCCAGATCAACCGACTATCGAGGATGTCGGAAGATGCCCGGCTGATAAGGTGATCGAGGGCTTGGAAAAAATTCAGATCAACGAGGCTGATCCTCAAAGATATTTTTTGATTGGGGAGTCACTACCAGTAGAGGAAAAGACCGAGTCAATACAGTTTCTGAAGGAGTATGTTGATGTGTTTGCATGGGTACCAGAAGAGATGCCTGGTGTAGATGCTGACATAATCTGTCACCATCTGAATGTTGACCCTCAGCATAAGCCAGTTATTCAGAAGAAACGTAGGGCAGCTGTACAGCACGTGGATGCTGTTATGGAAGAAGTTAATCGATTGCTTGAGGCAAAAGCAATACGTGAGGTTCACTACCCTGAGTGGTTGTCCAACACCGTGGTCGTGAAGAAGAAGAATGGGAAGTGGTGTGTCTGTGTGGACTTCACCGACTTGAACAAAGCCTGCCCTAAGGATAGTTTTCCCCTCCCCAGGATAGACCAATTGGTTGACGCAACAGCTGGCTACGAACGGATGAGTTTTCTTGATGCGTATCGTGGATACCATCAAATTGCTATGTTTGGGCCCGATCAGGAAAAGACGTCTTTCATCACCCCACGGGGTTTGTACTGCTATAGTGTCATGCCGTTTGGGCTGAGAAACGCAGGGGCGACATACCAAAGGCTTGCAACCATCATGTTCAGGGAGCTGCTCGGGAAGACTATGGAGGTTTACATAGATGATATGGTGGTGAAAAGCCGAGACAAGCGAGGGCATATTACAAACTTGAGAGAAGTCTTTGAGATCTTGAGGAAGTACAAATTGAAACTCAATGCCTCGAAATGTGCGTTTGGGGTTCGTTCTGGGAAATTCCTAGGGCACTTGGTCACTATGAGGGGAATTGAGGCTAACCCAGATCAGATCGCGGCCTTACAGAGGCTGCAAAGTCCCAAAACCACTAAGGAGGTTCAGAGACTAACTGGGATGGCTGCAGCACTCAATAGATTTATCAGCAGATCAAGTGACAAGTGTAGGCCCTTCTTTCAGTTATTGAAGAAAAGGGAAGGATTTGAATGGGGAGCAGAATGTGAACAAGCTTTTCAGGACTTGAAAAAGTACTTGGCCGAGCCTCCTCTTCTGTCAACTCCGCAGCCAGGTGAGTCCTTGATTCTGTACTTAGCTGTTTCTGAGCATGCTGTGAGTGCAGTCCTGTTAAGGGATTTGGGAATTAAGCAAATCGCAATATATTATGTTAGCAAGACATTGCTAGATGCAGAAACGAGGTATTTGCCCCTGGAGAAACTTGTCCTGGCGCTTAGGACAGCGACGAGAAAACTGCCGCACTATTTCCAGAGCCATAGGGTTGTGGTGTACACCGAATTTCCATTAAAGTCCCTGCTACGAAAGGCAGATTTTTCAGGAAGAATCTCAACGTGGTCCGTCGAGTTGAGTCAATACGATATTGATTATCAACCACGAACAGCAATCAAAGGCCAAGTATTGGCTGATTTTGTGGCAGAGTTTTCTCCCACGGTAGCTCCCCTGCCTCCTACGAAAAAGGAACAGGAGAGTAGAACATTGTCCACGAGGGATAAAGTCTCTGCCGAACAGGACAATACGGAATGGAAATTATTCGTTGATGGATCAGCTTGTAACACTAGTTCGGGAATTGGTGTTGTTCTTTTTCCTCCCGGAGGAGTCATGATAGAATTGTCTGTTCGGCTGGGATTCAATGCATCGAATAATGTGGCGGAGTACGAGGCACTCCTAGCTGGATTGAGAAGTGCAAAGACTCTAAAGGCAAAAAGAGTGAGGGTGCATTGTGACTCAGAGCTCGTGGTGAATCAGCTGTTCGGCGAATATCAGGCCCGGAATGAGAAAATGGCGGCGTATGTAGAAGCCGCCAAAGATTTACTTGATACCTTCGAGAAGGTCCACATTGAACAGATAAGTTCCGCACAGAATGCACATGCCGATTCACTGGCATGGCTGGCTATAGCGGTCCCAATCGAACTCAAGCGAAGAGTTGCAGTTGAGTACCTGAATGAGCCGAGCATTGGGAAAAGCATGGAGTTAGTTTTGGAAGTGAACCAAGGTCCAAGCTGGATGGACCCAATCGTGGAGTTTTTACGAGATGAAATACTCCCCATTGACAAGAAGGAGGCACATAAGGTCAAAACCAAGTCCGCAAGGTTTTGGCTGTCCCCAGAAGGAAAGCTTTATAGAAAGTCCTTCACATGCCCATATCTGCTGTGTGTACACCCCGAGATGGTGCAGAGATTTCTTCATGAAATACATGAAGGAACATGTGGAAGTCATGCTGGGGGCAGATCCATAGCCCACCGAGCAATTACTCAAGGCTACTGGTGGCCACATATGCAGGAGGATGCAAAGATGTATGTTTTATCTGTGAGAAGTGTCAGAAATTCTCACCAATGATTCGAACGCCAGCGGAGGATCTGGTGCCTTTGATAAGTCCTTGGCCGTTTGCTCAATGGGGAATGGACATCGTGGGTCCATTGCACAAAGCAACTGGGAATCGAAAATTCCTTTTAGTTGCAACGGATTATTTCACCAAGTGGATCGAGGTTGAACCGCTGGCCAAAATCACCGAACCCATGGTCGAGAGGTTCGTGTGGAAGAGTATTATTACTCAATTTGGGGTTCCATATAACGGGTCCCAATTTCAAAAGAAATTCAAGGCGTTTTGTGCCCAATATGGAATTCGAAATTACTATTCAACTCCAGCATACCCTCAGAGTAATGGACAGGCGGAAGCGTCTAATAAAACCATTCTTGACGGAATCAAGAAGAGGTTGGATAAGGCCAAGGGGAAGTGGCCCGATGAATTGCCCCTTGTTTTATGGGCACATAGGACAACACCAAGGAGGTCTACAGGAGAGACCCCCTATTCATTGGCATACGGAACAGAGGCAGTCATACCTCTGGAAGTGGGGCTTCCAACCAACAGGACTGTGTTGGTTGAAAGTGGGGGCAATGACAGAGCCCTTGAAATTGAGCTTGATCTCGCCGAGGAGAGGAGAGAACGGGCCCTAGTCCATTTGGCCTCTTATCAGGAACAACTGATGAAGAGCTACAATAAGCATGTTCACCCTCGAGAATTTTGTGTTGGGGACCTTGTACTACGAAAGGTGCTCGGCAACACCAAAGTAGCCAACGAAGGCAAGCTCGGGGCCAACTGGGAAGGCCCGTATCGGGTAACAGAGATTGTGGGCATTGGGGCTTACAGATTGGTTGATCTGGACGGCATCCCAATTCCGAGGCCATGGAATGTTCATAATCTGAGGAAATTCTTTGTTTAGAAGAATTTCGTTTTATTTTTGCACTACGTGATTGTGTGGGAATTACGAATAAATTTCCCTTGTTTTCTCTTACTTATGGATTACTTCGTTTTAGTTGCAAGAGGTACGAATAACGCCCCCTTGAGTTCAACAGTCTATGAATAAAGATATTCCCTTTCTCACAGTATATTCAGCTTTTTTGAAAATATTGGTTTCTTAAATATGAACTATGGAATAATGATTTTTTTTCCTTATTCATATTGGGGAGCATGGGAGTGGCACGAACGCCATATATGAATATAACTATGCTTGATAAATCGCGCACGAACAAATGCTAAAAAGTATGAGAAACTTGTAAACAAATGTACCCCAAGTATGAAAACACTTGGGATGCATACAAAACACATGCAGCTGTTCGGGTACAATCATTCGAGTAAATGATTGTGCTAAAGAGTATGAGATACTATAAGTCCGAGAAACTTACAGTTAACTGTTGTATTAAAATTCGATTTAAATTCAAAGGATTTTGATCAAAACCTGGTATGAGATACCTCAAGTACGAAATACTTACGAAATGCCTAAGTACGAATATACTTAATCAAATCTGAGGCTTGCATACGTAAACATGCAAATAATCAAGTACGAAATACTTGATTCTGTAAGGCATAACGAGACATGTCAAATACTTGTACAATCCTAAGTACGAATACACTTAGTAAAATCCAAGTATGAAAAGCCTAGACAAAACGGGAGACTTATATGCATGCGAATAGATGCAGTCATGTAACGATCCTGATTTTTGGTCGTTAAAAATTTCATTAAATATTTGAATTTTATTTGAATTTCCTTAATTTCCTTGTAGTTTGTCATAATTACATTTTTACCCTTGAAAAATTATTTCTTTACGCTTTAGTCCGCTTAGCAAGCCTAACTTTATTTTAACCATCCGGTTGGAGAAACTAAGCTAGGAAGCTACGTAGTTACTTTTATCTAACCGCAAAATTACCGTTTTGCCCCCCTTGAACCTTTTGAACCCTAGACTAAAAATTGTTTATTCTTTTTCATTTAATTATTTTGGTTTTAACCTTTGTCCATTGGACAATAAAAGATAGGGAAACTATTGTCCATTGGATAATAGAAACCCCATTTGTTTATATTAAATGTCTACTTGATTAAAGTACTATGAATAGTAAAAAGTAACTTTTTGATTACTTTAAAGTACCTTTTTGGATTATTTTATTATATAATCTCCCTAGCAACTATTATCCATTGGATAATAAAGGTTAGAGTGGTTATTATCCATTGGGTAAAAGGTTCATCTTTCAACCTAGCACATGGGTTATTAAATTAGTATCCCCATGTGTCAATTTCCCATTAGTGGAAAGTACTTAGCCTTTAAAATCCCAAGATTTTCCAAAGTACCCTTATTTATGATTTGTTAGGGTTTTGATACATAAGTACATATGTGTATATATTAATCTAGTACTTGGTGATTTCTTATTGATTAGTTTAAGGGGAAAATCTAGTCTTTTAAAATCCCTTGATCTCATGGTACAAAAGTATCTTTTGTTTAATTGTTTTCTTGTACATTGTATGCATGCATATATATATATATATATGTACTTGAGAGAGAGAGAGAGAGAGAGAGAGAGGAGAGAGAGGGAGAGAGGGAGAAAGAGATAGGAAGGAGGAAAGAAGGGATATGGTTGTACCTTGGTTGATCTCCCATTAATCTTCCAAATCCTTGGTGTATCTATTCTTCATTGCTAGGAAATCACCTCCATTGTACTCTTGTATACACCTTGCACTTGTTTGAACCATTAGATCTTGTACCAATCTCTTTCTTGCCCACCAAGGATCAATCCTAGCCATCCAATTGATCCAAGATCAAATCTTGGTACAAAGTAGCCATGCAAACCTAGGATTTTTCCTTGATTTGTGCTTAAAAGTGGGATTTGATTTGATGTACTTCTTGAACACCTTGCAACTTCTCAACCCTTTGATCATGTACCATTACAATCTCAACCATCCATTTGATTCAAGAATCCAATCTAAGGACACCATAGCCATGCAACCCTAGGATTCTTGCATTGATCTTCCATGATCTCTTGCCAAGTGTCAAGGTGAGACTTAGAGAGAGAGAGAGAGGAGAGGGCCAAGCTCTTGCCTATAAATAGAAGGTCATTCCAAGCCTTTCAAAGCACACCTCAAAGCATTTGCTCTTCCTTCTCTCTAGAAAACCATTTCTGATTTTCGGGCAGCCCACTGTCCCGTCCGAAAATCCCCAGTTTTCTCCTGTTTAGAGTGGTTTTTAGGATCAACTTCCTTCTGGAAAGTTGTAGAGTACTTCGAAACCTTAAAGTTAGGCTCAAGAATCACCCCAATCGGTTAAGAAATGACCCAGATATTGTCATCCGAAGTTCAGTAAAATTTCTGGATTTTCATTTTCTGGACAGCTCACTGTCCCTTCTTTCATCCCCATTTTTCTCCAATCTAGGTTCGTTTCTAGGGTTAACTTTCTTCACGAAAGTTGTATAGAATTTGTTGAGCTTCGTTCTCGACCAAGAACGACTCCATTCGGCCAAAGATTGACCGAGTTATTGCCGTCCGAAGTTCAGTCCAGATTGGAGTTTTACCGCCCGTAGGATTTTCCAACTAGCTTGTTCGGCCCCGACTAGTTTCGGATCAAGGTAGTTTAATCTTACCCTTTTAACTCTAGTATCGTTTCAAAAACATATGTTTTTTTAAACTTTCCAAAAAGGAAGAAGATTTAATTCTAAGTAAGATAGGGTTATCTTTTGAATTGAAATGCATGCTTTACTTTCAAGATGTTTCAAGCATGCTATGTACCTAGAATTGATGATCTTGTTGTGTTAATTTCAAGGATTTGATTGTATGCATGTTTGTATGAAAAGTCTTACACGCGAAGTCTTGCATGAGAACGTGACACAAGAACCGAGAAAGTAGAAACATGGCACCTAGGGTGTGTTTGAAAAGGTTGAGATGTGTTTTGAAACCACGATGTGGCCGGACTTGGTAGCCCGTCGTGTGGATTGTGAAAACTGCAACGTGGCCGGACTTGGTAGCCCGTTGTGTGAATGAAAACCGTAATGTGGCCGGACTTGGTAGCCCATTGCGTGAGTTGTGAAAATCACGAAGTGGCCGGACTTGGTAGCCCTTTGTGAAGATTGCCAATAGGGCCGGACGTGGTAGCCTTATTGGTAATATGGCTTGGTTTTCCGTGGAGAGGAGCCAATGCAAGTTTTGTGTGCCAATGGGAACCCGGTGCGGCGGAACCATTGTGAGGATACTCGGGAACCCGGAACGGCGGAACCGAGGTTGGGTTTGTATGGCTTGGTTATCCGCGGTACGGAGCCAATGCAAACGATTTTGAAAGAAGGTTTTATAATTGGAAAATGATTGACACGGTCTACGACGAGTCGCGTAGGAGAAACAAAGAGAAACTTGGACACCAAAGAGAATATGGTTGTGCTATCGTTATTAGTTTAATTTCTATGATCGTCTGTTTGTAAGTTATGGGTTAGCGGGTATGGGGTTACTCTACTGAGCGTTGTAGCTCACGGTGTTGCCTTGTGGTGACCCTGACATATTATATTGGTGGCGACGCCGATATAATGTGTCAGACCTTGTAGATAATCGAGACGAACAGTTCACTGTGGAAGCTTTTGGAGCAGAGGAGCTTGCTAGGATGAAGAGACAAGAGGAGCTGTAGTTAGGAAGCCTTAGTTTCCTTTCTTTTGTAATATTGAACTCCTGTGGGGGTTTTGTTGTAATAAGAGCAGTGACTCTCTTTATTTTCTGAAATAAAATGTCCTTTTAACGTACCCTAATTTTGGGGGCGTTACAAGTCATGGCAAATAACTTGTGGTAAGAAGCACAAGGAAACACAAACAGATATGAAATATCTAAAAGATAGAAGTGACCACGAAGGCCGAGCAAACAGATAAAATCCAGAGTTACGCCACGAAGGGCCAAGTACTTGTTTCATCACAAACAAAGAAGAAAAAAAGAGATATCAAAGTCAGGTGCCTCGCAGGGCTGAATCAAACTACGGTCGCACAGGACCTGCAAATTGTTTTACGGTATACTCACCATATTCAGTCCAGTTCTTGGACCTCAGGAGTTAGCTGCTCGGCGACCTCTGTTCCAATCTCCCTTGGAACACCGTCATCCCCTTCTTCAACTATGGGATCGTTATTTGATCCCCGAACAGGTGACTCCACGGGGGCAGCCCTTAGTATTTCAGTGGGAATTTCTTCTTCAGCACCAGCGAAATCTTCGATCTGTTGATCGATGTCATCCTCAGGATTTCCCTGGGGTTCATCTGCAATTTGAGCACGACGGCTTGGCAGTTCATTGTCTTCCCAGAGGGGAGAATCCTCAGCAACCCCAACCTTTGTCAGACATGTTTCCCAGCAAGCTATCCAGATCTGGTCCTGGATGGCAGGCATCTGGTTCACGTAACTAGCTGTTGTTGTGTCGAAGCCCTTCTTGTATCCTTCGTCGTACGAAGCCTTTTTGGTGCTGTCAATCTTTGCTAGAGCTTGACCAAGGCTGTCCTCGGCGGTCTCAAGCTTGCTCTTGGTTGCCACGACCTCCGCCTTAGCCTTGTCTCTCTCTCTCTCCAACCTTGAGATTGATCGCAGCAACCTGGTGTTATCATTGAGAAGTCTGACCCTCTCAGCGTCAGCTTCTTGATGCTTCTGGCCCAAGGCCATCATCTTTTGGATAAACTACAGACACCAAACATGAGTTAAAGGTCTTATAGGAAACCCACTACGGTCAAAGCAAAGCTAAAAGCAAGAAGGTGTGGTTACCTTGATTCCACTAACGAGACCAGTGGATACAAGTCTATCTGCAGGCGAAGACATTTCTTTCTGCATGTCGACTGGGAGTGAGAGGCCCTGCGCTAGGGCTAGTGCAGTCTCAGAGGAACTGGCACTATCTCCAACGTTAATTGGGCAGTCCCCCCTCATGAGTTGAGGGGCGCAGATCTCTGCAGCAACTTAGGTGCTCGGTGGTGGAGTCTCCAGCGGAACCGAGGTAGCAGGAACGTCGGTATCCGTGACCTCATTGCTCCGGGGACGTTTGTCCCGATGAGCATCAGCTGCCTCGAGGGAACTGTCCTGTTCCAGATGAGACGATGTTGACCTGGTAGATCCCCCCCTATTGCGACGAGATTGTGGGGGGGAGCACTAGTTGATGCCACCCTACTGGCAGCACCACGTCCCCGTCTTGGGACAGTGAGAAGGGTACTGAGGTCTAAAGGTTGGTGAGACATGGTACCCGGGCTTTGAGGAGAGCGAGAATAGCCGGAGGAGGAGGATTGACTGGTAGTACAGACGGGAGCTGGTTGTTCGGCCTGGCGTTCAGGAGCAACCTGTCGCCGTCTGGATCTCCTGAGAACTACCCGGGTTGTAGGGACGCCCTCAGGGATGTTGACTTCACCAGGCTGTCCGGCAAGGGTGACTTCAGCCTGCAGTCCCGAGCTTTGCGTTTGGGGAGCTGCTGATGTAGAGGCACCACTGGTGCTTGGGTTGGCCAATCTCCTGTCTATGAATCCTTTATAAGCAGGGTCGTAGCCTAACAACACGTTGGCATCACGACCCCGACCAAATGTTCGGGAGCCCGGTTCCCCTTTGTATCTCAAGATCCTGTTGATCTCCGCTGCTCGGACGTAGCTGGGTTCGGCTCTGGGACGCTTGTTTGCGTTATCCGCTGCACGGCAGAAAGCACAATAAAGGTCAGGGACCATAACGAAAAGTTAAGCAAAAGCTACAAGGAAAAGTGGAAAAAGGAGCATACGTGGGTAGCCCCATATGTGGGGGCAGTGGAAGCCCACCACTTGGCCGTCTTCGCCTACTGGTTCGAATGCTCCAGTGACGTAGAGAAAGTCGATCTCGTGATCGCGAGCAGAGTCTGGCAAATTTAGCACGAGACGCTTCTCTGCTTTCCTAACTTTGAAATAGAAGGTATTATAATCGGGTTTAGCACGATGCTATACCACCATTGGATGTCCCATATCCCCAGTTGGGTACCCAGAATTCTGTTCAAAGCTACGACTCCCATTACTAATCTAAAGAAATTAGTAGAAACTTGCATCGGTGTAAGTCGATACCAGTTTAAAACCTGACGGAGTAATAGGTGAAGGGGAAACCTAACTCCCCCTTCAACAATGGCTACAATGGGAATGCACATCCTGTCCCATGTGCCCCCATCCCTATCTGCATCTAATGGAGCAAGTTCGAACCCTACGTTTTCAGGGACATTGTACTCGCTCCTAAAGGCCGCCATAGCTGACGGGGTCTCACAAAGTTTCCTAAATTTCCCAGGTTTCGGGCCACTATCACCCTCGTTTGCCATTAGAATATACAAAAGAAAGCTTCAAAATGATCGAAATCTAAGAGGGATATGAATAAACCCCTGATGAACCAGAGAGAAAAAGCTTACAACGAGAGGAAGCAAAGAGGTCTTACGAGATGAACTACCACGGCGTTTGGTGTTGAGAAGGAATACTCAGACTGCGGCAATGGCGTTTTGAGTCGCTCAAAACAGGAGGAGGCGAGAAAGGGTTTTTTGAATGTATAAAACCCAAAAACGAAACCCTTTTCAGAGGTTTAAGGGCTGGGAACGGAGACGAAACGTCTCTCCCCACGCTGTTATGAGTTAAAGTAACGGAAAGCGGAAAACACGCTAACGACGTTTGGAGGAAACGTCAGTTCAAATTTAATACGGAGCGTACGAAACACGCCACGTGGAATTATTACCCCAAGACAGTATAATGACAAAGCCGCCAAAGCACCTTAAAGGGTATCAAACGAATAGCTGCCCGGGGCTGACTAGTGTGGTCCAGAATTGTTGTTTCTAAAAGCTTCACCCATTGCCCCCGAACAGTGGCAAGCAGATAAAGCTGGGGAGCAATTGTAGGGAGGTATTCCCGAACAGGTAAGTTTAGTCGCCGAACACGTGATGTATTAGGGACACACGGCAGGCATGATAAGTCTATCGCCGGGCAGTGCGATGAGCAGCGATGTGGAC
>BPLS01028091.1:0-13524 GCA_019656275.1 Rhododendron kiyosumense
TGTTATTGGGTAGTGGTTTCCAAATTATAATTGGTGAGATTAAATCTGCAACATTAAGATTTCATTGTTTCTATGATGGGAAGAGAAACATATGGTGTACCCATTGTAGAGAAACCGTTCCCTGTGAGGTTATGTTTGTGTAAGCTCATTCCTTTATATAAGGGGGCTTACGTTTTTTTACACCCATTGGTTTTGAACATAACCATCACTTGGAGTAGAGCACTCTAGGTTCTTCTGAGCTCTTGGAAGATGATGAACTTTCCTCCAGGTATGTGCAAAGATTTTTGGGCAAAGTCTACTTTTACCCCCTATGGTTTGCACCATGTGTGGATATATCCTATATGGTTCAAAAGTGTGTACATAACCCCCTATGGTTTTAAAAATGTGCGGATAGATCCCCTGCCGTCATGTTTTCTATCCATATTAACGGACAAAACATTAAAAGACCAATATGCCATCATCCTCTCCCTTGATTCTTCTTCTTCCTTAAATCTAACAAATCCATCCCTTATACCAAAAATTGGATCTGAACCGTTGATATTGTAGAGTTTGACGAGTACTACATCCATGCCAAAATTCAAGTCGATTAGAATTGAAAATCTTATGGTTGAATCAAATTTATTATGAAATTATAATTTCAAATTTGAATTTACCAAAAATTTGATGACCGGGTTATTAATACTTGATCTAGATGATTTTTTTTACAGAGATATTCTGTTCTTTATTTAATCCATTATGAGCGGTTTAGATTAGATTCTAGAGGTGTGTGAGATACACCTTCATTAATATGGATGGAAAATATGACGACATGGGGTCTATCGACACATTTTTAAAATTACAGGGGGTTATGTGCACACTTTTGAACCATAAAGGGGTGTATCCACACATGACTCAAACCACAGGGGGTGAAAGTGGATTTTGCCCAAGATTTCTCCCTCATCCTGAAGTTTTCTGTTTGCTATCCCTAAGATTATGAAGTTTTTCCCAACAGCAACAGCATTTACAGAGTGAACACCATATAAAGAATGGAGTATAACTAGATGTAATCAGTCGAATTTCAATCTGACATGGTATTCGAGTAGGTCTTGGGTGGCCTTACCTTACGTGGTTGAGTTCCTGCCTAGTCAATAGCCTCATTCATTCATCTATTCATACCTCCATTTGCATCCGGGGCTGCACATGAGAGGTGGTATTAGACTCTATCCAAGTCACTTACCTTAGTCATCTAAGCTAGTTTAATATTATTTGCAGGTTACTCTATCTATTGCCAATTGGTTTTAAGTTGAAAACCTAAAAAAAAAAAAATTAATCTAATAACATGTTAGATTTTTAGCCTTCATGTCTTCTAGTGTGCTTGCTTTCATCAAGTTTTTCATTTGATTGGTTCAGTTTTCTCTGTTTTTCAACAAATTAATAAAGAGAAAAGAAAGTAGAAACAAGTAAATAAATTGATGAAACTATCCTTCTATTTTTGAGATCACGAACCATGCTACTTGCACATATATTTTTGCACATATCTTGTACATACATTTTTGTGGGGCCCATATCGGGATCCCACAAAATGATCCAAACCGCTCATCTTTTTTAAAATATTTTTTGGAGGGTTCCTGTAAAAAATCAGCTCTAACGAATATCGGTAAGGGCTTTTTTAGAATTCCTAGGGCAAAACAGAATGATTTGTCCTACGATTTCTTAGAAAGCCCTTACCGATATCCATTGGGCCCCACAAAAATGTATTTACAAGGTATGTGCAAAAATATGTGTGAGAATCATTACTGATGGTGGAAGATTAGGCTATGTTTCGTAAAGTTGCAAGAAATAAGTTTTTTTTAATGTTTTAAGAAATAAAAACAAAAAATATGTTTCGTGACCATAATAATTTTTGTTTATTTGTTTTTTGGGCTGCTGAAAGCGTTTTCAAAACAAATAAAGACGCAATTTTTGTGTTTTTAGAAGTTCCATAAACTAGTGGAATTGATTATGTATTTTGTAAACAAAAACAGTAACACAAATATATTTATGGTGTTTGTTCCAAAAAATATCAAAAACAAAAAAAAAAAAAGTTGGAAATGATTTTTTTTTTTTTTGGCAAACAAAGCTTTAATATTCTTGGTTTAGTTTGCTATCAGGGTCGGAATCTATTGTTTCAATGTAATTCTTCTCACACATATTTTTTTTTAAACGTTGAGAGGTAGTATTCATCAAAAGATCCCCATAGGGGAAAGTTGGGAGTCCACAGATTGGACACTCTAACAGAAAGAGCGTATAAGCGCATAGATGCGTCGCTCAACATAATGAGAAGAAACCCTTGGAAGGAAGACAAAACCCCCCCGAAGGAGGACATTGTTAAAACAAATAACAAAATAAAAGAAGCACCGCCGAGACATCCACCGCTTTTCGCAACCACCTTGATAGACTCGTAACCACCACCTTTGCTTCACAAAATCATAACACATCACTGTGAGGTGGTCGCCTAGCAAATACGGTAGACGGCGTCAAGTTACAGATTTGAGAAGATGGAGGCTAAGAACGGTGATGGACAACTTTTTACTAGCAACCACTGAAACTGAAGCCCCGGAACGTCACCAGAAAACGATCTGGCTGAAAAGTTTGCAATGGACGCCTGAACTTCAGTCGCGGGATTGAGAGCGAAGACGGTTCGACGGTAAGGGGAAGATAACGGAGGGAGAGAGATCGGATGGGAAGGACCCCTTCCCTCCCGCCGCTTGAGAAGGGGGGAAAGGGGAAGGATGGTTAGTGGCTAGGGTTTGAAGATTTTTCTCTTCTCTCACACTTGAGTGTGGGGATTTTTGTCTTTGTCTTGTTTTGTTATTTTATCTTTTTCTATAGTTAGGGAGAGAGTTTAAAATGAAAAGTGTCATTAGAATCATCAACTTCTACGTGAAACAATGTCCTTCGTTGGGGTCATTTCTAAATGATGTTACATACAAACAAAATATGATCGACTAAATGTCCACTTTACATTTATTATTTTAGTGTAAGAACTATATTATACAATTGGAAAGTATGAAAAACAAATAGAAGCTTGACCCCACAGCAAATAAATCATGGCTTTGTTCTGGCAATATATCTTATCTTATTCTCGATGTCCTCCACCCGTCCTATCAATTCTCATTCATTGACACATTTCAACTTTTTTTTTTTTCCTGCACGGCAAAAATGTATTTGCTTGGTTAGATGTGGTGGTTGATCAAAATCCTGCTCAAGTTTGTTTGGTGCGTGATCCAGACACTGTTAGTACTTATTTGGAGATTCCTCTGCTTTATCGGCAGGAAAGTTATGGCCCTGAAGGGAAATTGCAATTGGTTTGGCCACTTAATATGGGCAGTTAACCTTGCGCATGCTGCTTCATTTCTTGGTGTGATGCCAGTGGTTGTGGTATGTAAAACATGAGGTAGAAAAGAAAAAACCATATGGTGTTTTCGTCGCCGGATGCTTCTTTCTCCGTTGTTGGAACATTTTCCCCTTCCTTCATGAAGATAATGTATACGATTACCATCCTCTCTAAAACCCGCTACCAGCATCAAGAATCCAAATGAGTTCCAATTGCCCTCTCGGGCACAAATTTTCCTGACATAGAGAAACCTCCAATCAATAACCTCATCTCGAACCACAAAGAATGGCTTTCTGAAGCATATAAAGAAAAACATCAATGATATATGCACAACTTTAAAATACATTTTCGGACACAAGTTTGTCCGGAACCGTTGGATGCACTTGAACCCACTTGCATCTAAGTATCCAACGGTTCCGAACACAGTTGTGTTTTGGAGTCGTGTTCCTAGACTTTTGTGAAAGAACAACAGCTATGATACATGCATAACTTTAGAACGCAATTCCCATTGGATGCATCTTCATGTTTCAGGATGATGAAAAATTCTGGACACAACTGTTCCTAGATGTTTTGAAAGAAAAATCGCTGTTAATTCAGGAAAATGGGCTAACATGTTTGCATCATCATTACTAGAGTATTTACAGAGAAAATCAAAATACAAAAATTCTACTATACGACAATACTAGAGTATTTACAGAGCAAATACCATACATAGAACACGAAATATAATGAAGAAGATTAATCACCCATTGATGCGCACAATATACAAACACCAGTACCAAATACTAGAGATTTGGCTTTAGAACAGAAGAGTGAGACTAGTTTTGCCTACAAAACAGAGAGGAAGAAACGTTTACTCAAATTCGTCGTACTCTTTGTTCTTTGGGAAGCGAGTGAGTGGACTACTGATGAAATATATCATGATCTACCCAACTTGATGTACCCTTTATCAAATTTTCTTAATAAAATTTTTTGCCTATAAAAAAAAAATAATATCATGATCTAGCTCCAAGGACAATGATTCATTCTAATTTGAAGCACAATGGATGGAGGAGGAGAGTCGAGATTCATGAGATGGAAGGAGGAGAAGAGATGATTTTCAGGTCATGGGAGTTTGATTTATGGTTTTGTAACATGAGAATAGGTAAAATTTATATATGTGAATGAATCAAGGATGAGAGAGAGAGAGAGAGAGAGAGAGAGAGAGAGAGAGAGAGAGAGAGAGAGAGCTGTTTTTTAGTTTGTTTGATATGGTACCACGCAGTGTAGTGCGCAATTCGAGGAGTTCGTCTCGGAAATCATTGGTTCAAATTTCGCCTCGGCTCCTACAAATCTAAATAGTGCAACACATGTCCCTGTTCTGGGGTGATACCATTATCACACCAGGGTGACATGTCAATTTTAGGCCCTATTTCATGGGAAAGAATTTTTCCTGTGGGAATTGGTTTCCCTCCGTTCTAGAAAAATAGGGATTGAGAGAATTTTTCCTGCGGGAATTGGTTTGTTCCAGAAAAATAGGGATTGAAAGAATTTTTCCTACGAGAATTGATTTCCCTCCGTTCCAAAAAAATAGGGAGCAAATCACCTTTAAACACTATTTCCGTTTGGGTACTCTTTCAAACTCGTTTTCGTATATCACGTCGGGGTATCAAAATATTGATCTTAATTGTTCATTTCATAAATTTTAAAATTATTCTGGTAAATTTTTTTTTTTGTTGGATATTGATACTTGTAAAAACAAGTTGAATTGTTAAATTGAAAAATAGGTAGTTTAAATTTAAAATCATATTAATCGTCTGACAAATTAAGTATGAGTACGTAGTTTGTTTTTCCATTTACCTCCGATGAAAATTACTTTTATTAAAAAATACTTTGTTTTCTTGTTGTGCGAAGTCTATGAACGGTGTGGATGAGATCAAATTTTTTAGGGATAATTCTGGACTGGTCCTATTTTTTAAGTTCTTTTTGTTTTGGTCACCTAATTTTTAAGTTCATCACTGGTAGGATCCTCCCCCAATAATTCCATGCCTCACTAGATCCTCTTCCAAATTAGTCCACACACGTCTCTCCCTCTCTACCATGTGCGCATTTAATGTGTTCACGCACTAGTCTCTCAACACCAAACACAACTTTTCGCATATATATGGGGCCACACGTACTAGCTAGCTATTGTGTGTGGACCCCACATGTATGTGAAAAGTTGTGTGTGTCCCATATATATGTGAGAGATTGTGTTTGGTATTCTGTATGTAGCACGTGCGTGGGACTTATTTAGAGAAGGATCTAGGGAGGTATGAAATTATTAGGGGAGGATCCTCATAGTCATGAACTTAAAAAATAGGATTGGCCTGAAATTATCACTAAAAAGCATTGTTCACAACCCCGCTGCTTATAGACTTGGCACAGGAATACAGCATTCTTGAAAAAAAATAGTTTTGATTGAAGATAAATGATCAAAAAAAATGAATTACTCATACTTTGTTGGACGGTAAATATGATTTTAAACTTAAATTACCTATTCTTCAATATAACACTTAATTTGTTTTTACATGTATCAATGTCCGGTAATATTTCTTTTACCATAATAATTTTTAAATTTATGATATGAACAATTAAGTTCAATATTAATAAACCCTAATGTGATCTACGAAATCTAGTTTGAAAGAGTCTCCGAACGAAGATAGTATTCAGAGGTGATTTGCTCCCAATTTTTTCGGGTACTGAGGGAGACCAATTCCCGCAAGAAAAATTCTTCCCCATGGAATAGGGCCTAAATTGACATGTCACCTTGGCGTGATAATGGTATCCTTTCGGAACAAGGACCTGTAGGAGCAAAGAAGAAATTTGAACCAACGGTTTTTGAGATGGACGGCTCGGATAACGCACTACACTATATGGTACCCTATCAAACAAACTATAAAAATGACTCTCTCTCTCTCTCTCTCTCTCTCTCTCTCTCTCTCTCATCATTGATTCATTCACAACTATAAATAGTACTTGTTCTCATGTTACAAAACCATAAATCAAACTCCCCTGACCTGGATATCATCTCTTCTCCTCCTTTTATTATTAATCTACAATGTTCCATCTCACGAATCTCATCTCTTCTCCATTTTATGGAGCCTACAACAATTTATTACACTTTCCTCTTTCCCAATTTCCCAATTTCCTTATGGCTTCTTGCCGTCTTCATATGTCCTATATTTGCATTCACTACATTGGCTGAAAAGGGCTACACATTTGCAGGGAATGCAAATTATAGCAAGGACAAAAATGGGACTCTTCCCTCAACCCATGCAGATTATGGGATACGTGAGGGTGTGACCATGTTAAGAGCTTGATAGTAGAATGCAAATCAAACGTCAATAATGCTCATATATATTCACCTCTAAAGAGACCTTGCAAGTAAGGTCCTTTTTATTATAGGGTGAGTTCAATTTCCAAACAGACTAAGAGATCATTGGCCTCTACCCCGTGAGGGCGGAGACTACTGAAGAAGGATAGATCTTGATAGGTAGGAGAAAGCATACCGCAGGAGAAATAGAAAGAGTTTGTGGATATAGACCAAAACTGGGCAATGGAGCAGATAAGGGCGCATCTTTCTCAATTTTCCCAGAGCTTAGCATAATGGCTTCATAGACCCCACCTTTTTCAAGTTTCAACTTTGCTTCTCTCAACTCTGATCAACTAGGCATCATAATCTGAAGTGGCTAGGACCTTTTGTAGCCTCTTCGCAGCATCATCTAGGATTTTAATGAAAGAGTTTATGACATTCACAACAACCACCATTCTAGCACAAACGCCTTTTATATGATAATCCATTTGTCCTTTCCTCCTTCGCTAGGTTCATTTCCTTCCTTCCTTCATTGTGTTAGCAAAACAATAGCCACCTTCAAATTCAAGTTGTGCGAAATGCCTCTAAAATGTACCTCTAAAATGTACACTGTAAAATACATTGCAGCCTCTTTTTCCAAGTCAATAAACTTTGCTAGCTCAATTCTAGGTGTTTTAAAAGTGTTGAGTTCAGAATTGAATTTGAAGGCTCTTTTGATTCGGAGACTTCACAACAACAATACTACTAGTATTTGAATATTGATTGTTGGCATCAAATTCTAACCTTTCCTAAAGTCAAAAAGTAGGAAAGGTTAGAATTTGACGCAAATAGTCAATACTCAAATACTAGTAGTATTGCTGTTTGGAAAGTATCTGATCAAAAAGCGAACCTTCAAATTCAATTATGAACTTAAAACTATTAATACACCTAGAATTGAGGTAGAGTTTTTTTGACTTGGAAAAAGAGGCCGCAATGTGTTTTACGTTGCACGTTTTAGAGGCTTTTCTCACTACTTGTACTTGAAGGTGGATATTGTTTTGCTGATACCATATGATTGAAGATACCTTTGTTTAGAGTTGTGCTGCTGGTATTGATTGGATTGAGTGCTGAATCTTGGGCCTCTTATTCCCAGACTCATTCAATATCTTTTGAATGTTTTTTTCTCCTTTCTTTTTCTTTCTTTTGTAGGCCTTTTATGGTACCTCATCCTCTGTGGTCCATATTTGGTCTCCCCTCGATGTACCCTTTGTCGAGTTCTAATAAAATTTTGTTGCCTATCAAAAAAAAAAAGAAGGAAATGAACCCTGTGAAGGAGGAAAGAACAGATGGATTATCATAAAATGCGCTTGTGCTGGAATGGTGGTTGTCATGAATGTCATAAACTCTTTCGTTAAGATCCCAGATGATGCTGCAAAGTGGCTGTGGAAAGTCCTAGCAACTTCAGACTATGACGCATGGTTGATCAGAGTTGGGAGAAGCAAAGCTGAAACTTGGAAAAAAAAAAATTGGGGTATGTGAAGCCATTATGCTGAGCTCAAGGAAAATCGAGAAACATGCGCCCTTGATCAGCTCCATTGTCCAGTTTTGGTTTATATCCACAAACTCTTTCCATTTTTTATGCGGTATGCTTTCTCCTATCCATCAAGATCTGTCCTTCTTAACTGGTTCTCCGCCCTCATGGGGTGTAGGCCAATGATCTCTTAATCTATCAGGAAATTGAATTTGAATACCCTAATAAAAAGGACCTTACCTACAAGGTCATTTTAGAGGTGAACATTTATGAGAGCATTAATATTGATGTTTAATTTGCATTCTACTTTCCAAGTGTTTTACATGGTCACACCCTCACGCATCCCATGGACTGAGCACAATCCAAACCAAATTGGAGGCGGAGCGACAGTGGAAGAATGACCCGTGGACCGAGCATAGCCGAAACCAAACTTTGTCCGGAAAATGACCACGATGTTTGTCAGCCGTTCGATACTGTTTAGCCTTCCGAAAGGCCTATTTTGCCATTTATAGTAATATTTAGATTGCTAATAACTTTTGATAGGAAACACCATTTTAGTTTCCACTTGTTTTGGCAATTTTATAATTCTTCCTAATATTTGATTTTCCAGTTAAAGCAGAATTTTCCGTTTTTGGTAATTTCTGTATTTTCTGCGAATTAGGGTTTGATTATCGGCCCTAATTATTTTCTAAGTTGTTTAAGGTTTCTATCACTTTATTTATATTCATTGTAAGCTTTAGGGTACAACGATTTTTGATGGATTAAAGAAAATCGAAATTATTTCTTAATATCATTTGTTCAAAGAGGGAGTACCTATGACTCAAACGTTGTTTGAGTTTTTTCTTGCAAAATTAATTTCGTAAAAGAGGCTGCGCTGCATTATGTTCCTAGACTTTTTGAAGAAAAAAAAAAATACACCAACGATATGTGCACAACTTTAGAACATAATTCCCGTTGATTACATCACCATGCTTCAGGATGATTGAAAAATTCCAGACACAATTTCTCCTAGACTTTTTGAAACATATTATTAGAAAAATTAAAATACAAAATCCTACTATATGACAATACTATTTGGGAGCTGATAATGCGAAAATCCAAATTGTTCCTGCCAAAAACATTAATTGCACCTTTTATTGAATGACTTAATTGCCCCCCTCTAGTACTCGCCACTATTCGTCATAATTCGATTTTTAAAAATCTTCTCCTTGAAATCCCTTGGACTTAATGTGTTACGGCCTAGAAATTTTATTTATCTTGTTAATTATTTTGGCTATTTATTAATTGGGAGTTTTATGGTGTGGGTCCTAATTAGTAATTTTCTTTTCTGCGCAATATAGTTACTATTTGTATTGTTAAAGTTTGAGGGCATAAGTATAAATATTAATTACAGAAGTTGGTCCATATCAGTTGGATACGTAAGTTAACTAGTTAGCTACAAATTAGGGATATTACGTTAGTGAGTAGTTTTTATAAAGTTACTCATCAGGGGATATTTTAGACAAGTAGGGTTTTTATTTGGAGAGAACGTCTGAGATAAGAAGTTTGGGAGAACCTGGTGTGTGAAAGGCAGAAGCCGCAGAGACGTTTGAGTTCAGCTGATTGGTGGTCAAGCGGGTAAGTGGGTTTGTTCCCTTAATTCTACTTCCCTTTTTATTCTTCTGTTGTACTTGGATCATGGAGTTGGAGGTTATTTGGGTGTGTGGCTGTGCGTGGGGATTTGTGCGAAAACGTGGTGATCTAGTGAAGTGGTGTTCGGAGGAAGGGATTTCAAAGTTGCTCGAAGAATTGGGGAGAGTTCTTAGTGTGATAATTTTGATACTAGTTGCAATAGTGATTTCGACATAAATGGCTTTGGACTGATATAGTTATATGTGCTTTATACATAATTTAATATTGGTGAGCAAAGGTGATTATTTGGAAGGGTAACAGGTGGTGACATGATATTGTTCTTGGAAATCAAAGAACTCGTTGGGGTTGTTGTAGGTGGATTTTTGGAGGCTATTCTTCGCTTAGGAAACTAGGATGGGGTAATTTAAAAGCAGTAGCGTTCCTAGCTTGTGTTATCAGTGTTATATTTAAGTTGGTTAGTTACACGTATGCTCTATCTTTGTGTACAGGATAGTCTCATTTTGCGTTGGATCGTATAACTTTTGAACCCAGGTGAGTGGTTAAGTATGTTATGTATTTTTGAACTTCCCCGTGTCCCTTGAATTGTTGTTTTGGAAAATTTATGATTGAAATTGGAAATGCATACTGTTTACATTTGAGTATATTAGATTGGCATGCGGTATCGGTGAAACCATTTGTTGATCAAATAATCTTTTGGTGAGAACTTTGTGGATATAGATGGGAACATATTTTTGAAGTCCAGGGAAATTAATTCTCTGTGTGCGGGTGACTCTGGCCATTAGGAAAGAAACCGGATTAGGCTGGTGACCCTAGTGCTCAACGAATTTCTTCTGCCGGATCGTTCTTAGGGAAAAGTTCCACGGGTTGCCTACTCGTGGTGACTCTAAATTTCGATATTGGATCCAATTTTGAGATATTTGTTCACTGGCACTTGGTACTATTTGGTATTGGTTGAGGTTCCCCATTGTTGTTGGAGATTGGATTGAGAGTAAACCATTAAGATTTCTCGGATGAATTGTTTAGTGAATTTAATTGATTATTTTATTGTTCATCTCTATGCCAAATTTATATTGACATGGTAAATTATTTTAGTCCCTGTTTCAGAACTTTATTCTAATATACATGCTTCGCTACTCATTGAGCTCGTCAGCTAACGGATTTATTCCAACTTCTTTTTCAGGCAAGTTGGGCAGTTAGGAGGACTCAGGCAGTATCTTGGGGTGTTCTGTTGTTTGACCTCCTTAGGGTGTCTCATCATAATTTAGTATTTTATTTATCGCTTCCGCAATTAAAATATTTTGTCAGATGTTTGGATTTTTTTGAGATTGTTTAGTTTATGAGATGTTTGTGCCCTATGCTTATGATTGAGATTTATTTAATAACAAAAAATATTTATTGATCAACGACTTATTTTATTTTAGGCTGCGTGTTCCATGATTTAGCCTTGTGGTTCACGACTGATCACTTCTCATTTTGGGGTGTGACATAATGGGTTGGATCTCCTTTTTTAAAACCCATCGGAGCGTCAACGTTTTGCTCAAGAGCTCTGCTTGGCATTCCATCATGATCGTAGACCACCATCAACGCGTCAGGCGAAGCCTTAGCTACAGTCCCACCAGGCCAGAACAAGACCGAAACTTGAAATACCGTAAGTGACGGCTGAAAGCTCTTTCAAGCTCGTGAAACAATCTATATCTCGGGATAGTGTTACGATCACGTCCTAGTGAACCTATGCTAGAATTAAAAGTAAGAACACTTGTGTTTTATTGCTCTGCTAGTATGGAGAGCGTTTTCTAAGTATTTTATTTTATAACTTTTCTTATCTCCTATGAAAATGTAAAATCTTTTTTTTTTCAACTTCTCATAATATAGATTTGATGAGCAAGAGTCATAAAAATTGAGCAAACCATTGAGGGCATCAGAGTTCAATTGATTTAGTACTTAAACAAAGAGATTGTAATAGAAAACTTTATTAGTGGGGCCTTTATTTTGGACCAAATATGGTTACTTTTATTGCACTTAACATTTTCAGTGAGAGTTAATTAAACTCATGTAGTATTATTAGTACATAATTGCAATTCCCAGCCGTACACTCCACAGTGTCTGAATCCTTACTAATCTCGACATTGTTACATCTTGATCGTGTAAACATTAATTGAAGATGTGCAACAGCCCTAACAAGTTTTTCTTGTTTTTTGGTAATTAAACAGAGGCTCTTGCTCCCAAGAAAGATGGTAAGTCTCTCTCTCTCTCTCTGTCTGATTAAAGCACAAATTTTCCTGCTTCATTTCTTGGTGCCATGCTAGAGGTTGTGGTATGTAAAGCATGATGGAAAGAAAAAATCATATTGTCTTTTCGTCGCCGGATGCTTCTTTCTTCACTATCGGAACATTTCCCCCAGATGATGTATACGATTCTATCATCCTATCTAAAATCCGCTAGCAGCATGAAGATGCCAAACGAGTTCCAATTGCCCTTTCGGGTACAAATTTAATTCCTGAAGTAGAGAAACCTTCAATCATTGTCCCAATAGGTATTAAGACCTTGACTCGAACTACATATAATGGCTTTTCGAAGCATAAAACAACAATGATATAAGCACAAGTTTAAAACAAAATTTGGCCACAACTTTGTCAAGAACCATTGAATACACTTGGACCCACATGCATCTAAGAAACCTCCAATCATTGTCCAACAACAATATATGATATATGCACAACTTTAAAACATATTTCCGGACACAACTTGGTCTAGAACCATTGGATGTTATTGGACCCACATGCATCTAAGTATCCGAGATGGCTTTCCTAATAGGTATTAAGACCTTGACTCGAACTACAGAAAATGCATGGCTTTCCGAAGCATATAAAGAAAAATAGCAATGATACTAATATATATGCACAACTTTAAAGCACATTTCTGGACAAATTTTGTTTGGAACCGTTGGATGCACTTAGACCCACATACATCTAAGTATCCGATTGTTCCGAACACAATTGTGTTTGAAGATGTGTTTTGGAGTTGTGTTGTTGGACTTTTTGAAAGAAAAACAGCAATGATACATGCACTGACTTTAGAACATAATTCCCATTGGATGATGAAAATTTCCGGAGACAACTAATCCTAGACTTTTTGAAAGAAAAATCGTACTGTTAATTGAGGACGATGAACTAACATGTTTGCATCATTATTAAAAGGCTCATACCCCAAAATTTTAATCTACATTTCCATTCTCTCCGTTTGTTTCCTATTCAAACAACACACTTAAACACCGGTACCAAATACTAGATTTGGCTTATAGAACAGAAGAGAGACACTAGTTTACTTACGAAACAGAGAGGAAGAAGGTTTACTCGAATTCGTCGTATTTTTCGTTCTTCAAGAAGAGAGTGAGTCGATTACTGATGAAATATGTATGTCATGATCTAACTCCAACGACAACAATTTATTCTAATTTCAAGCACAATGGATGGAGGAGGAGAGTCGACATTCATATAATCAATTATTTTAGCTTCCATAAAATGGAGGAGAGATGAAAATCGTGAGATGGGTCATTGTAGATTTGTAATAAAAGGAGGAGGAGATGATATCCAAGTCATGGGATTCAAAACAGGAGAATAGGTACTATTTATAGTTGTGAATGAATCAAGGATGAGAGAGAGAGAGAGAGAGAGAGAGAGAGAGAGAGAGAGA
>BPLS01028092.1:0-11526 GCA_019656275.1 Rhododendron kiyosumense
GTCGAACGAACTTGTGTCTGTACTTTCTCTATCAATGGAAGAATGATATTGCAGAAGCCAAAGAGCTTTGGATTTTCAGTGTGGTTTTGGTGTGTTGAAACCAAAGGAAGCGGTCTCCTTTTATAGCTGAAAGAGGAGCCTCTGCCATGAATGCTACAATGATGGAGGAGCCTCTCAATCAATAGGGGAATTGATTCTGCAATTCAATTATGAAATAAAACTGATACAGTTATTATTCCTGAAATTGAATACGCAATCATGGCTAATAACTCTGGGTAATCAACTTAGTTTTGACCATCCAATCGTGCACTATTGTTAGTCCGAAACCCAGTTTGGGAGACAATTTCTCATTCATTTCTCAGTGGAATTTGTTCATTCTTTTACCGGTTTAAACTCCTTAGCAAGGAGTATCTAAAACCCACTTAGGCCCACCTCGCACGGTGTGGGTCCCACCAAATTCTCTTTCGTTAAAATTCCATTTTTCCAACAATAACAATTCGTGATTTACGAGTTAGGGGTTCTTTCAGGCCGGTCCCGTTTTGTCTTCCTATTTTCGTCCAACCCACCAATTGTCAAATCCTACCCATATAAGCCCTGTTTTAAGTGAGGTACCCAAAATACCCCAATATTCTCACCTCTCCTCTCATCTGTCCTTCCCACAAACCCTTCTTCATCTCTTGTCGTCATCAACTCGCCACCACCAAAATAACCACGACTAAATTCTTCGACGTAAAACACCTCCGCCGCTGTAGACACCCTATTCTGGACTATCTGGATCAACACGTTTGCGGTCTTTTTGTTACCCCAATGATGATAAACAGTTGAAAACTCTCCGAGGTCGATGGAAGGTCGTGAGCTTTGAGTGTTGGACCCTCCTCTTTCAAACCATTTCAAACCCCTTCAAACCCTTCGAATCCAGAGCCATATAAGCCTCAGCAAAGCCGAACCTTGCTTACGCCAACTCCTGCTTGGCGTGCGCCAAGAAATTGCCACGTGTCGGACATCGACCGTTGACTGAGTTTGACCTAGCGCACGGTGGGATGTAGGTGGCGTACGCATGGTCAAGGCCGGTCAAATCACCGCTTTTCTGTCACGTGCTCGAGACTTTGTAACCACCACAGTACAGTGCAGAGCCCCCTGATCATTGCATTCTGCAGGGGACGTCCCCCTCTCTCTCCTACACAACCCATCACCTAGTCCCATGCATTTAATGCATGGGAGGCTCCTCTCTTAACCTAACCAGCCCCTAACCCCAGCTGATCACCCTGATCTCAGTCCTCTCTCCTCTATAAATGCAACCCCTTGCATTCATTTGCAAGGGTTAAGCACATTGAAGAGGCCAAGTCTTCCCTCTCTTCTCTCTCTTGTTCTTGCTCTCCCATTGAAAGATTGAGAGATAGAGAAGCTCTATACACCCTACACTACTGACCAGCCACCATACATCCTCCATCTTCAACCCCCAAAGCTCACATCCTTCCTTTCATCTCTTGCACCAAAGGTTTGCACCAAAGGTATACCACCTTTGTGTTGCTTTTTGTTTTCAGCTCCTGAGGGAAACCAGAAAGGTTCTGGCTAGTAACTGATACTAGTCCAGGCCCTTCTCTGGAAAAATAAATCAGTAGTAGAGGACAAACCATGGCGCACGCCAGCTTGATCAAGCCGTACGCCACCTTTGGCAGTATGTGCACTGCTGGCGTGGGGATCATGAACAGTCCATTTATTGCTTATTTTCTTTCTGTCATCACCTTCTAGCATGCTAATAACCAGTTTACTGTTTTCTGTACATTACATTTATTTAAATGTAGCTCTCAATACTTGTATCTTTCTGCTTTATAAGGCCTCTGGGGTATTTCTGGTCATGTTCCAGAGCCCAGTTGATGTAAACTGTAAAGCCAAACACTGGTTGGCGTGCAAGCCTGGCGTACGGTCCCCATGGCGTGGCGTACGGCATGCTTGTCACAGACCAGCGCCTGGCCCTTACATCACAGATCAATCCTGGCCTCTTGTTCCTCCCCACTCTGTTTATGGGGTTTGCTTTGCTGTTTTCCTAGCTCTTAGCCATTTCTCATGTCTGTACTTGCACTTAAACTATATTATCAATTGCATGGTTTGTCCTGGGTGTGCACTGGTCCATTCCAGAGCCCAGAGGGTTGAGAGTAAGAACTGTAAGAATTGATAGGGTAGTGTACGCCAGCTTTTAGGTGGCGTGCGTAGGGTATGGTGGCGTGTAGTGGCTTGGCCATTGCGTGCCAGCATGCTACCTGCTCACGCACCCGACGAGCAGCGTACATCATCCCGTCGAAACTATCCCCAGTGCTTGTTCTCAATCTATGTTTTTATCGTTTAATTCAATTCAAGTAAGCAAATCATCATCCATAAGCATTTTTGTCACCTAACTGCAAGTTGTTACAGTTTTAATCCCCATTAACTGTTTCCCGCGGTAACTGGCTAAAAAATGATCAAATGAGAGAAAAATGCAAACGTTTTATAAAATGCCCGAGTAGAGACCGATCTCCGGATTGGGTGAGAGGGGTGCCATAAAACCCTTCCCCTCTCGTAACCTAGCTCCCGAACCTCAGATATCGAAGGTGACGACGGACCAGTCTGCGCCTTTTCAAATCAAATCAAAACCTTTTTCAAATCAAAGCAAAACGTAGCAAGCGTTCTCGAGTTCGGTTCCTTGGGTACCTCACCGCTAAAACCCGAGTGGCGACTCTGAATCGAAGCGTTTCGCCGCGCTATTTTCTAAGAGAGCCGCCCCCAAACAAATTAATCTTTGCAAACCAAAATCGGGGGATTTTTGGGGCGTGTGCCCAGAGCCGCCACCGGAAAACTTGCCTCCGATGTCCCCACCACACCACCACCACCCAAATCCCCTTCCTCCTCTGCCGCCCTTTGCGCGTGCCTCCATGCCGCCACCTGGATCTGCAACCACAATAGTTCAGTCGCGTCCGGAAAGTCCAGCGGACAATCCAAGAAATTGAGCGCACCAACAGCCCGTGGAGGCAGAAGGCTGTGGCATTGTAGGCCCAGACGGCCTCCTCCGTCGTTCGGTACAACCCCATGTGGGCTTCTCGCCCGGTGCACCCTGGAAGATTTGCCATCCAGATTTTTGAGTTGGATGATCCAAGAAACCGAGAGTTTGTTTTGAAAAGAAAGGCTTTTTGGCCTAGCGAAAACGTTGAGATTTTGGGTTCGGGAGCCACATTACGAACGGGGAAGGTTTTGTTAAAAGAACAAAATGCACCCCGCTCGTCCGGCAAAGCCGGTCTCTACTAAACATTTTCAAAGGGGAAAAATTTCGTATATCTTTTGGAAAAAGAAACTCTTCGATACACAAGTAAGAGGGGAAGGGACATGGGAAGATATATCACGTTGGCGTGCCCATTGTGTTGTCTATACAAAAATGATAAGAGTATGATGTTATGAGATGCGATAACTACCCAATAAACTGTATAGATCAGAATCATCCTTACACGGCTTACCATAAAATCGCGCACGGTCTTATGGTATGCCGTGTGGCCTACTCGCGTTGCTATTAGACTATCATTAATACTCAGGACAGCGTGTAATGTATTATATATTCCATGCGTTATTCCCTAAAGGTATCATGAGATGCACAACCGCTGATCTGTCTTGAAACAATACCATCTCTTCAAGCCATAAACATGGAAATAATTTTCATTGTATTTGATCACCTAGGATAATCAAGAAAACCTCTTTTGGATATAAAACATGACTTGTAGATATGGTCTTATTCTAATAAATATTGATGACAATATCTCAACAATGCAGATAGGCTTAACGATGATCTAGACTGTTTAAACAAACAAACAGCAACTGATGAAAGTCCGAGTGCCTGAACATACTACGCCGTGCGATGCATCAGAATGCCACACGGCGTGGTATGCCCAGCACAGTGACTGTTTCTGTTTTTGAAAATAGTTTTTAAGCCAATCTTTAACCAAAAGGGGTTAAACCCAACTATAGAAAAGCTCCCTCAGGGATCAGGATAGGGCCTAAGGAAACTTGATTTTTACCTTTGGTCTCGAGCTTGAATGAGAATGGGTGACAGAGAAGATCGGTTGAGAAAAGATGAGTGCGGGTATGAATGGTTGTTGGGTATTTTGGTAGGTGAGACCTCAAAGTGAGTAAAAGACTCACTTTAATGGTGAGGAGAAAAATGTGGCATTTTGAGAAAGAAAGTGCCTTGAGAATGTCTTTGGAACAACTTTCTTAAGACTTGGAAGTAAGGAATGGGTGTGAAAACATGATGAAAGAGAAAGAGAATTCAGGGCCCCTTGAGTGGGGGGTGTATTTATAGGCAAGAGCCAATGATTATGAATTCAAATAGGGGAGGTATTTTCTAGGCAGGCTAAAAGTGCTTTTTTAGCTAAGCCAACTTATAGCTGTGGCTCAAGTGGGCGTGGTCGATAGCTTTCTGAGCCAGTTACGACTTTATCCGAAATGCCGTGCGGTTGACCTCATAACCTCGTACGGTGTAATGAAATTCATTATGCCGCGAAAGTGTAGAGATGTACCGTGCGGTACTAAGGATTCAATTCTGGGCCCTTGGGCTTATTCTAAGCTCTTGGGTTGAGGGAGTCCTTCATCCAAGCTCTCGAAGGTATTGTCTCATTTATTTCTTCATCAGGACATTCAAAGAACCTCTGGGATCCAGATTGGGGTGTCTACACCCCAGCAAGATCCTGTCGTGGTTGTTTGGCTACCGCACCTCCTCCACCCACCCCCATTTCCTCATCCTTACCCCCTTGTAAAGGCTGTCACGATTCCGGGCGCCTCTGTTCGCACACCGGACTCGACTGTAGCTGATCCGTCAGCAACTCAAGTCGATGGGCCCGCCACCAAAGATAAGGCGCGACGTTCGAAACACATAAACAGATCCGAAGAACTATGACAGAAGGAAGATTTTTGTGGCAATGGTGGTCCTCACCCTTCTGATTTCTGTGGAAATTGCGTCTCAGTCGACGACCATGGGGGAACAATCGTTCCAGTTGTAGCTGTGTTTGTCCTCTGTTGTTGTGGTGGTGGTGATGGTGGTGCTATAGCCAAATAATTCATGTTCCACGATGGTTTGAGCCACCACCATGGCCATAGCTAAGTCAAAACAGTCTGCAATTTGTGAAATTTGAGCTTAATTTTGGGGGAGGGGGTGGTGGTGTTCTTCACTATTGTGCTATTTTGTTTAACATGGCACTATTTATCTTTATAACAGGTGTGAATTCTCTATTTGTAACAGGTGTAAATTCTTTATTTGTAAATGTGATTATATCCCAAAATGCAAAATTCACATGTCCCAAAATACATAATTCACATGTTCAAAAATTTTGAGGTGTGAATTGTGCAGATGAGTGTGAATTTTGCAGAATTCTAAAGAGGGGTATGAATTCACACCAAAGCTTCACCCGGAATTCACATCAAGACTTCACCCAGAATTCACACCCAGACTTCATTTAGAATTCATACCAAAACTTCACCCATAATTCACACCAAGAATTCACACCAATCTATTAGAATGGTCATAATAAAAATCTTCAGGAAATTCCATTGCAGACGGGGTGTGAATTGTGTAATTAGGTGGGTGTGAATTATGCAGATGAGTTGCGAATTCTGCATTTAGGGGTGAATTCAGAAAAATGAGTTTGAATTCTTGAAATGGATGTGAATTCTGGGGGTATGAATAGTATAGATGAGGCGTAAATTCTGCAAAAAAAAAATGTGAATTTTAGGGGTGTGCATTCCGCAAAGGTGTGAATTTTATAAAGGGATGTGAATTCTCGAAGGTGTGAATTCTGGGGTATGAAAAGTGATAGAGGTAAAATAGTAAAAACATCTTTAAAAGGGGTCTAGACGGGATATCACTTTAAAAAAGTGTTTGTATAAAACCCCATGTAAAATTTGGGACCGGCCAGGAAGAACCTCATCATTGAATAGCTTCGGGATTCTTCCAGGCCGGCCCTAAATGTCAGTGCATACCCATTAAAGTCCACTATTTGTCAAACCCATTCCCCATAAGCACCGTTTTAAGTGGAGTACCAAAATTACCCCACCTTTATTACTACTAGGACGCGTACAAGTACAACTGCTGGTTTTCGTCGTCCTCAGCAGTCAATAGTCTACGAAGCCATGACACGTGCCAGTAGCTTGGCGACGGCCTTGGCAACGACGTTCTCAGTCCATCGGACGATGGAGACGTCGTTCGGTAGCCGGGAGTTTGGGTGCAACGGTGACATCGCCGGAGACGATGAAGTTGACGATGATGGTGTGGGGTTTTAGATCTATCGTTTTAGGGTTTCGATTCACCAACGTTGAAAGAAATAAGAGAAACTAGAGAAAAAAAGAAGATCGAAAAACAGCAGAAGAAGATCGAATTGGAAAAAATTAGAATCGTGAAGTCATCTTCCTTCTTCTCACCTCTTTAAGCTCTGTTGTTCCATGGCTTTTTCTATTTCTTGAACCGAAAAAAGGCATTTGGTTTGGGGAAGATAAACAGCAACCCTAGAATTAAATAAGAGTAGTTGCAACTTACGTTGGAATGTGTTGAAGTTAAGTTAGGCTCCGTTTGCGAACCTAAAAAAAGTCCTTACTTTTTAAGAAGTCAATTTCAAGTAAAAAAATATAGGTTTATTGAAATCTAAAAATATGCAATATGGATCTTGTTTTAAAGATCTCAATGAAATCTTTTATACGATGCATAAAAAATTAAAAAATTATTTTTCATTTACTTTATTTTTTAGTTTAAAAATATGAAACAAGCTGCTTATTTTTTAAGAAGATTTATAGAACGGAGTCTTAGTGTGTAACAGGAGCGCACCATTTTATCCTCCTATTTTTGTCATTTTTAGCATATTTTTTTAATATTTAGGTTGCAATTTGTAATACTCCTACATCTTTATTTGGGTGTGAATTATGTTTTTTTCCAAAGGTATAAATTCTTAATTTGGGATGTGAATTCTTCATTTCGGTGTGAATTCTGTCTTTTTCGAATGTGTGAATTTGTCATTTAGTTGTGAATTCTTCATCTAGATGCGAATTGTGTCTTTTTTGAAGGTGTGAATTCTAGGGGTATGAATAGTGCAAAGGAGTGTGAACAATTCATACCATCCGAAATAAAACAATTCACATCTTTCAAAATGCAGAATTCACATATCACTACTCACTTCCAAAATACACAATACACACCCAAAAATAAAAGAATTCACATCCCTCAAATTCAGAATTCACATTCTCCCAAATGAAAAAAATTTACACCCCTCAAATGAAAGAATTCACACCCTTCTAAACAATTCACACCTTCCAAAATACAGAATTCACAACTCTCAAAATGTAGAATTCACACATCACTACTCACTCTCCAAAATAAACAATTCACACCCCTTAAATGCAGAATTCACATTCTCCAAAAATGAAAAGAATTTACACCCCTCAAATGAAAAAATTCACACCCCTTCTAAACAATTCACACCCTACAAAATACAGAATTCACACATCATAACTCACTCTCCAAATAACACAATTCACAAACTAAAATGAAAGAATTCACACCCATCAAATGCGAAATTCACTCCCTCTAAAACAAAAGAATTCACACCCCTTCAGAACAATTTACACCCTCCAAAATTAAAGAATTCACACCCCTCAATTGCACAATTCACATCAAAAAATACATAATTCATATCCAAAAAATACACAATTCATACTCTCAAAAAACAAAAACAAAAATTCACATAATTTTCTATTCAATATGAGTCTTGTTTGATAGATATCTTTGAGTAAATTCTAAAAATATAAATTTTACCAAAAAATGATATATATATATATATATATATAGTCCGATTCCCCTAAGGGACCCCGCATGGGCTTACCTTGTGGGACTCCTATTTTCCAACCCAATTGCGACGATCCGAGCCGCAAAGTGATCAGAACGTAATATTAAGTGTACTCGCGAGAAATCAGCAAAAAAAAGATTGGAAAGGGCTTGATCTGAATAGTTTTTTATTGAACGGTTCAGTAAAAAACTGCTCGGGTCAAGCCCTTCCCAATCATTTTTTTTGCCGATTCCTCGCGGGTACCCTTAAAATCACATTCTGAACACATTGATCGGCTCGGATCGTCGCAATTCGATCAGAAAAAGAGAGTCCCGCACGATAAGCCCGTGCGGGATCCCTCATTGGATCCTCATTGTATATATATATATATATACAGGACGGTTCAATGGACAACTATTTAGACACCTAAAAAAACACCCCAAATCTCAATTACATAGTTCCTGATCAAATTTTTATGATCCGAACCGTTCAATATGTGCAGAATATGATTTTAAGGGTGCCCGCGAGAAATTAACCAAAAAAAATTGACCGGAAAGTGCTTGTTTTAAGCTATTTTTACTTGAACCGTTCATTAAATCTAAGCTAAAAACTGTTCAGATCAAGCCATTTTTGGTCCTTTTTTTTGCTCATTTCTGACGGGTACTCTTAAAATCACGTTCTGATCACATTGAGCGACTTGGATCATTAAAATTTGATCGGAAACTATGAGGTATTTTTTTAGGTGTCTAAATAATTGTCTATTGAACCGCCCCGATATATATATATAAATAATAAAAGATTAATTTTAACTTTTTAATGCAAAAAATAAAAAATATGTCCACATCAGAGAGAAAAGGAGAGAGATTGGGGTTGGACTGAGAGAAAAGGAGAGAGATTGGGGTTCTCTCTGTTCACGTGGGTGTGTCTGGATTCGTTGGTGAAATGGCGGGAATGATACACGTCAGTACAAATTTGACGCGTCACCTACCAAAACCAAGGGGGTGAGGGCAAACTAGCAAAAACACTTTTAGAACGGGGCCACATGGTATATACACTACAAAAAGGGGGTTGGGAAGGAACCCCAACAAATAGGACCGGCCAGTACTTTCCCGCAAAATTAATGGTTTTCAAAAAAATAAAAAAGGAACCATGGAGATTCAAATCTGAACCATTCATTTTACTTTTCTAAACATTTTAATGTAACATTTTCAGGTAACATTTTCAATAAATTATACTAATTACCACTTCTTACTTTGATATGAATTAGGGTGTGTTCCAGAACCCCAAATAAGAACTTATTTTTTAAGAAGGCAATTTCAAGCTTAAAAATCATGTGCTTACGCAAATAATTTTCCTATCACTATGGATCTTGTTTGATAGATCTCATTGAGATCTTTAATACGGTGCAAAAAAAATTGAAAAATTATTTTTCATTTACGTTATTTTTGAGTTTGAAAATGTGAAATAAGTACTTATTTTTTAAGAAGGTGTTCCGGAACATAGCCTTAGTCACCTTATGGATTAACCGCCTAAATCTATAATTTTCACTTATTCATCAAATAAAGATTTAACCAAAAAAAGGGGGAGAAATGACATTCAAAATTCACATTTTAACTCCTCCCCCAGAAAAAGGCAAAACGGTGTGGATATGACTTCTCTAACCAAAAGTCATTTTAGTTTGCAGGCTTGAATTGGGCCGAGCAAGGCCGATTGACAGGTTCAGGTAGATTGTCATCCATCTATTGGAAAAATGACAGTCAATGACGTATTTTAATAATTAATGCCCACTAAGAACATTTTCAGCATTAAGAAATTGGGAGCTTTGGCTAGGAGTCCATAGTATATGGGTTTATACCATAAAAAGGACATCAAAATTTTTCGTACAGGCTCTAGGACATTTGACTTCTACCTTACAAAAATACCCTTACAGAAGAACGGAAGCAGAAACCGCCACCATTTGTATAATTACAGGTGCAATTACATTTTGTCCCACGCTTGCTATATGCACTCGAATCAAACGGAGCTTCAGAACAGCTCCTGAATCAACGACGAGGCAACGGCGTCGTCTGATCATCCGTGGTCTGGCGTCTTTATCGACGCGGCGACGGCAGAGCTGTTCTTCGCTGGAGAAGAAGAGTAGCTCAACCGGAAAAGCTGTATTTGGAACATGAATGATTCGTCACCGGAGGTCTGTGAAATGGTACATAAAAGCAATCAACCTCTCTCGATCTCGATTAACCTCTCTTCAATGGAGGGAATTGCCGAGATTTACAGTCGAGAAGATCAACTTTAGTGGTACCAGTGGTCCAGTACCACCGCCTGCCCTGAGTTATTGTTGGCCCTTTTAGGAAAAGCAGAGGAAACTTAACAATTAACAATTAGTCTTAGATTCACAAACTACCACTACAATTTCTCCTTAAATAGTACATAACTAAACTTGGGGGCAATTATTCGCTGCCCGTTTTCTCCCTTAGCCCGTCAAAATTTCACAGTTAACCACATTTGTCTTTGTTCTTAATATATTTTAAAAGTTATAATTATCTATTGATATTGTTGGTATACCACACAGTCCAGAATTCCACAGTTAATCACATCTATCTGTGTTTTTATCAAGATTCGGAGAACATATTTTGACAGTTATGGTTATCTATTGATGTTGTTGGCATACCATACAGTCTAGAATTTCACAGTTAACCACATCTGTCTTTATTCTTATTAAGATTCGAAGACTATATTTTGAAAGTTATGGTTATCTATTGATGTTGTTAGCATACCACACAATCCAGAATTTTACAGTTAACTACATCTGTCTGTGTTCTTATCAAGATTCAGATAACATGTTTTGAAACAATGCAGCCATCAAACAATGCGGCCTTTTGTAAAAGATGAAGTTGTTGCCGCAGTTGCCGGCGGCAAAACGCCGTCATGTGGGGTGGCTCATCTTCTTCTTTAGAGCCAAACGGCTTGGGCTGAAGTTGGCCGAGCGGCTTCACTTTCAGAAGTTCTCAAATTTTCAGACATTTTTTAGAACCTCCATGGATGATTCTTATATTGTATAGTTTTGAGAAATGAAAGTGAGCAATGGCCTTTTGTCTTCCAAATATTGACTGTGAGGTCATCCGCAAAGGAACACAGAGAACAAGGGTGGATGGGCCAGGAAGTGGAAAGAAGACAAAGTTCTCTTGGGAAGTACAACTTTTTAGAGCTTACTATGGTACCACCACTACAATATAATTAGAAAATTGTACGCAAACTGTAAAAAATGAAACTCATATGTTCGCTAGCACAGATAACTTTATGTGTCAGTCTTTTTGGATAAAGAATATAGATTTGAATAGATAACTAAATTTATTAATTTCATTACGATTATACAAAATACAGAATTCGCAAAGTTGACCAATTTATTGGTCTTTCTGAAAAAAATGGAATAATATGAATTTGAATAGATAACCTTATTTGTCAATCTTTTGGGTATAATAAAGAGTATAGATTTCGATAGATAACCATATCGATTGATTTTATTGTGATCATGTAGAATACATAATTAGCAAAGATAATCATATTGTTGGTCTTTTTGAAACAATACAAAGTATAGATTTGAACCGATAACCATATCTGTTGATTTTATTACGATAATAAAATAAAAAAATAAACTACAAAAAAGGTGCCAAACTCTCAGATAATGTTAACTGTGTTA
>BPLS01028094.1:0-14412 GCA_019656275.1 Rhododendron kiyosumense
AGTTGCCCTTTTTCTTCCATGCCTTAACCTTAGTTGCATGAAGCGGGAGTAAAAGTTGGTGCAGGTGCGGGAGAGCAAGAGGATAAAGGAGAATCTAAGGTTGAGAGGTGTATAAATAAATAAATATGTTATAGAAATATTAATTTATCTTCAACATCTAAATTCATAACTAGTGTCAACTGCAAACATTTTTCAGTGTGAATTTACGTAAATATTATACTAGTACTTAGTATTGAGCAAATTTAAGTTAATATTTTGCTAGTATCTTAATTTTTTTTTTTGATAAATAAATAGATATATTAATAAGAAGGCATAAATGGAATGCCACCCGAATACAAGAAAAGGCCAAAAGACAAAAAGGCCCTATGCAATGCCGAGAGAATAGTAAAGCTCAAACCAATCTAAAAATTGGTCAAGAGATGGAAAACAGTCTCCCTTATCCCAATTGTACAAGTTATTCACCAAAAAAGATTTAATCTTAGACAAAGGTTTTTCCACCCCTTCATAAACTCTCGAATGTGGTAGCCTTTCTTTTATTGCTTGTCAGATGACTCAGATCTATAAACTTGGGAGGTTCTTTCCTAGTTGTGAGCGGGCTCGTTTCTCGATGGGAGTGAGGTTGCTAAGAGATTATGACTTACGAGCATGTGAGCAAAGTTCTGTGGTGGATTCGCAGCCCCGATAGGAGGATCCTGCTGCAAAGGCCTTGACTTAATAAGAATCAATAAATTACTGGACTTAAGTTTTTGGAAGAAAAGGATAAATACTATTTCTCTGTAAAACAGCAGTTCCTGTCCCTCATTATATATTAGATTGATTTGAATTCAATGCTAGAGCTAGGGAGACCATTCTAAAAGTTGTACAAATGAGGTACTACATATTAGTGAAATGCACTTGTCAATTTCCGACTTTTGTTTTGTGGTACCATGATCAATCTTAACAGGAAGCCAATTTCAATTTAAAACCTTTTCTCCAATCACTTGGGTACTGGCAGTTAATTTGAGGAGTTAGATTCATATAAAAATTTCCAGTCCTGCAACTTGTATCACTGTGTTGGCATGGCCCGGTTCAATACATTATGTTAGAGCGGTAAAATGCAGCAGTTATTCTGCGCTTTATTATAGCTATTATTCCCTCCGTCCCAAAATCTTTTTCCGGTCAGCAAAAAGAGGACTTAAAAATAATACAATTTTTGAAGAAAAATTCAAAAATATTTCAACAACTTAGTAGATATCAATGAGTTCTTTTACTTTATGTTTTTTTTTTGAATTTTTTCTTGAGAAATATGTATTATTTTTAAGTCATTGTTTTGCAGACCGGACAAACATTTTGGGGCGGAGGTAGTAGAATGTAGATGTTAAAGTATTCTTCCTTGAGCAATCATCTGTAGTTGTAGGCAGCGGAGTCAAACTTCACTGTGATGATGTTTCAGCAGTAGAAGTATGGTTCTGGAATTTGGTGGCATTTCATGTGTGAAAAACTGATCTGTTGAACAGGGAATAAAGAATGTGGAAGCAAATGTTTAATTGTATATCAGATTACCACATGTTCCTTTCAGTTCTCCCTGGCTAACCTATCAAACATGGCACTTTATGAACGGTAGATTCTTCAGTCCAAACAAAAGCCCAAGCATCATTTATCAAACAAGTTATACAATGTCCATTTGAAACTCGAGCAACCTAAAGAACCAGAAGTGAATCAATATTCTTGTTGTTTCAGAACTTTAGTTGCCTATCGTGCAGTTCTTTCTGCAGCAGTGGTCCTGGAAGAGGTGCTGTGATCTATGTTAACTAGTTCGCTTTTACAACTGATGTGGAGGAACGACTTCTATAGGAAAATTTTGAATCGCCATCAGGAATCATACTAGGAGTTTGTGACCCATTATAGATATATCCAGCTACTCCCTCAAGGCTCAATGATAATTATGTGTTTGAAAGAACAATCAAAGGTAAATGAACCATGTCAGGCCAATTGTGTGCTGTGTCTAAAATCTGAGTACAGACTACAGTAACTGTCCACGACTCTATAGAGTACCTCTTAGAATGATCCGGTAGCTGGTGCTCAAACACAGCAGTTAAATGGTATGGTTGGGGTTTGGATTGTTATATTTTCCTTAATTTGCATTATATCATCGTTGAGTTTGCAGAAACCTATTCATGGATAAGCACATAGTTTTCTTTCCGAGTGGAACTTATTTTTAAGTTTTAATATCACACATTTCCTTTGTCATCGACTCATGATGTACTCAGGAATGAGGAAGGTAACAGTGGGGGAAGCCAAGACAGAAATTCTTCTCCAAGTTTCAAATATGTCAATCGACATAGGTGTTGATATGCTTTCAGATGATGACTTTTCCGAGGTAAAATTAGTGTTTTCAGTGATTCTGTTTTCTCATTCTTTCTTATTTGTTTTGTATTTCGTCTTCTTTCAAATTTTCACTTCTTACTCTACTGTCATAATTCACATATGTAGTTATCATATCTGGATCTTCTTATACTAAAGCTCTACTGTTTAAGCATTACACCGTGAATCAGCAATTATAGCGTTTCTGTAGTTAAACCTACAACAGCAGTTTGTCATGTCAACTATGGTAGTTAGCTTAGTCTTTTTCAAACTTTGCAGGAAGAATGTGAAGATTTAAGACAAAAAGTGAAAGACGGGCTACTGAGAAAGCTTACTATAGTAAGTAGACTCAAACTTTCTGATTAATTTTATGCTTCCATAGAATCCATACACTTGACAAATAAAATTCTTTACTTATATCTATTGTGTATTTTTTCATGAAAATACTGCATATTATTATCATATATGATTGCAAGCTGAAAGATTCTTGGTTTTCTGAATCGTTTGGAAAACTCCTCTGGAAAGAATGTAATTGGCACTTGCATTTTCTTGTGATTTAGTCGAATGAAATATCGGAAACTATTGGGAGTTTCAATTATTTGGTTACTTGGATCCATACAATTGCTTTCAACTTTCAGTTGAAATGGAGAAGCCATCCATGATACACGAATTTTTTAACTTTTTCTATTCTATTTTTTAAAAAATATTGTGGTAATTTAGTTTGCTGAACTAATTTCTGCTATATTCTTCCAGGAATCGCTTGTTCTTCCCAACAATTTTGTTTTCTGAGCTTGAACAGCTATAGGCTGTTTCTGTAACAACCCCATCCCATACCTAAAGTCTGCATGGGTGTTCCTGGGATGGATTATGTAAGCTACTACTTGTGACTTGGAGTTAAGCATTTTGGGCCATGTTGTTAGGCTTCAACAAGTCATTGAGTTATTAGTTTACTAGGGACGTTACAAGTGGCATCCAAGCGACCCATGATACCTTGTGTGGCCACTAGGGAAAAAAAAAACCCAGTAAGGCTACAGTAGAGGTGTAAAATGGGCCGGGTCGGCACGGGCACAACACGTTTGAAGGCGGCACGGATTAATCCTGGCTTGGCACGAGAACGGCACGGTCTTAGTGGGCACGCAGCACGGCACGGGCACTGAAGTGAGTGGGAACGACACGTGCACAGCACGGAAGTTGGTCTAGCACGGCATGGCACGACATGGTCTTAGATGGGCACAGCACGGGCACGGCACGGAAGTGGGATGGGGGTGAGTCACGACACGGTTCTAGCTAGACACGGCACGACACGGGCACGTGGCACGGTAAGGGCACGGAAGTGAGGGGGAACGACACGGGCACGGCACGGAAATTGGCTTGGCACTAGACAGCACGACACGATCTTAGACGGGCACGGCACGAGTCACGACACGACACGGTTCTAACCTAGCACGGCACGGGCAAGACACGAGGCATGGAAAAGCCAAAAAAAATATGTTATTAAATAAACAAGGGATTTCAAATTATAGTTTAATTTATTTCTGTGTATTTTTTGATAATCCAATAGTTTATTAATCTTTTCCTTTTATTTAAGTAAAATAAGCTTTTACAATATTTTATATGATTAAGAAATTTTGAATCAAAATTCAAACATGATAGTATACCAATTACTGCACATATATTGATATATATTGCATATTATCTAATAAAGATTTAAATATATATATATATATATAGAAAATAAATAACAAAAAAAACTAATTTTAAAAAAATAATCTCTATGGGGTTCAAACCCAAGTCCTTAGGGACTTGACACACATCTCAAATTACCAAGGCCAACAATCTGTTTGTGTTTATAATTAGAACAAGTTATATATATTATATAATTCTATTTTATAAAAACGTGCCTCTTGTACGCTAGCCATACGATTTATTTTTAGACGAAAATCGGTTGCCGGTTGGTGATATGTATACGAAAATTGATGGCACAATATGGCACGGCAAGACGGCACGATTAAGGGTCGGAACGGCACAAACTGACAAAAAAAGGCATGGCATGACACAACCAGACAAAAAAAAGCATGGCACGACACAACCCGACAAAAAAAGGCACGGCATGACACGACCCGACACAAAAAGGCACGGCACGATGCGGCACAATTAATTAATCGGGCACGGCACGACATGACACGATTTTATAAAGGCACGGCCTGACAAAGCAAAATGGCCAACCACGGCACAGCACAGGCACGGTACGGCACGATGAAGTAAACGGGCACGGTATGGCATGACACGAAGCACGGTTGGCGCAGAAAAAAATGGCACGACAGGCACGTTTGACACCCCTAGGCTACAGTGACTAGCTATTAGGGAAAAGACTTGGGCAAAGTTGCAAGTTATGGCGACCCTAGAGTTGAACCTCTTGTGAGGGCGCATGGCTATAAAGGAGAGCAGTTTGTAACTCCCTGTCCACATTGAAAGTGTGCATGGGTGATCTTAATGAACCGCATATACAACTTGGCCACGTTATTAGGATTCAACAAGTTACTAGGTGAGTGGTTTACTTAGGGCGTTACTAGTCAGGTAGTTACTGTTTCTGTAGAATTTGAGTCATCGTGCATCATCTTAAGGATGGAGGATAAGTCTTTCTAGAAACAGCAATTCTATCCAAGAAAAATGCAACAAACAGTAACACGATTGGTTAACTATAGCTTTTCTCTTGTCCCAAATTGCAACTTGTAAGTCATTCTTCTGTTGGTCAGATGTCCTTGCGCTTGAGTTCCTCTACCCACCTAGGGTTTTGCCTGTAGCAGATGAAAAAATGATTTCCTGTGCTCCTGCCAAATGTCCTGTCGGCATTCATTTTATCTTTGAACTTCAGTGGCTGCCTTTCTTATCCTTTTGTGCTTTTTCTCGATTTCCTAGTATGACGATTAGAATACCATTGCGGCAGGAGATATCTTTTAAGTATCTATGGACCCTGTACCAATCAACTGCCTTTGAGATAAAGAAGAAAGCATTGTCTCTCAAATCTCAATTATCCATTTACAAGCACTTCCTGATAAACTGGTATAATAGTCAACATCTAGGGATGTCAATTTTTTCCTGGGTAATTGAAATTTATTAAAAACAAACCAAACACAAAGGCTAAGGGGCATATACCAGTTAAATACAACCAAGGCACACAACCAGCACCCTACTTAGAACACTAGGAAAGGAACATATAAGAAGAGCACTAATAGACCTCAAACACCCCAGTAGAAATGTCCCAATCAAGACATAGCAACCTGTTTAAGCATTAGTTTTCCTAATGTTCCTCCAAGAACTCATGTAACCACGAATATCAGAGACAACTGCCCAAATAACCTTACTGGCATCAGAGCTTGTGGCTTGAAAGACACGCCTGTTCCTCTCCCTCTGCAAATAATAGAAATATTTACTTCTTACCAAGTTCAACTTGAGAAACCGGCTTTTGTATTTGGTTCAACAGTTGAGGACATCTTTCTCTTCCATGAGTTCTTTAAGTTGGTTAATTTTTCAACCAGAGAAGGACGAAGAGTGGAATGGTGGAAAAATAATGATGGATTCCTGATAGATATTCCAGGGGGGGGTTTGCACAAGCTACATTATCTTTTCTAAGCCTCCCAAACGTCTTCTCGCACCTAATGGCACCGCTTTCTTTTAGCTTCAAACATTTGAAATTCTTTCATCTTAATCTAAAGATTATGTGGAGAAATTTTCTGCTATTAGGGATTTTAACTTTCTCCCTGTTTCTCTCGAAAGTCAGTATTATAAAAGTTATTTGATCAAAAGTTTTTGTCTGACAGGTGGAGCTTGAGCACAAGGCCAAAAGTCTGCATGAGGACATAACAAACCATGTATGGATTTCCCCTTCAGTGTTTAATTTCACCTATGTCTCTTCCTTTATGTATAAGAATCTAGGCTTTAGCTTCCATTAGTCTTCAGAATGAACCATGTCATTTATACTGGTCAGGACAACTTCTGGGGTTCTTCCCTAGTTTTTTTTTTGCCACTGTGCTTCTTAGGGACCCTTGATTTGGTGTTCACACGTAAAATACATTACCAGATTACTGTTCATTGACTTGTCTACGGAAATCTGTGGAGAGAGAGAGAGTTCGCATTATTTTCTTGATGAAGGATGAGTGAAAGATTTTAGGGATTCAACGGGGTAACAAAGAAGCAGGGTTTTGGGGCCACGATTATCCAACATTCAGGGACAACTTTATATTGTTCAGGGCTGTGAATAACACTCTGAAAATAAACAGAAAACAAGAATAAAAGAAGATAGATCTAGGAATCAAACCTAGAAGCTTTAGGCATCACGGGTTGATTGCATCACACAATCTATAAAAGAGGCTTCAAAAGCTCAGAAATTTCTTATGATATTCAACTCCCTTATATTCAGGCATAACATACTTATATATAGACTAGAGACTAGAGACTTCCTAATTTAAGTAAGGAAACTACTACATTTAACTTCTAAAATTAATCTAAACCTAAATAAGCCGTATTGAAAGTACCAAATAAATAACGTGACCCACAAGACAACCATGGACAACCCCTATGGCCAATGTCTAGAAATTATGAAAATACTCCTGAATTATAAATATGACCAGCTACATACTTAACCTATTGTAAGCATAAACAAGATTCTATTAGAAATTTAGAATTAGAGATATCTGTACATATTAATCTAATTGATCTATGTGAGTTTGTTTTGAAACTAAACAATTTTCATATGTGAATGCTTCCTTAGTCCTGTTCTTTCCTGCTCCCTTTATGCACTGCATCATTTCGGGTGGTTGTGAAATTAATTATGTAGTATTTTCCCTTCAGAGTCATGTTCTGACACACTACCGGAAACTTGTTTTCCTGTTCTTTCTTTCTGTTGCAATGTATCCTACGATCACTTCTAATCATTAGGTAGTGTTAACCAAATTATACTTTTAGCATGTCTGATTCTTTTATGTCATGTAAGTGCCTAGAGATAGTAACAAAGGGGAACAACGATATTATGAAGGATGTGTGATTTGGCTGTGAGTACAAGTAGATGACCCACAGGAGAAAAAACTGAATTTCAAATCACAGTAAGGATTTCACAAAGGGTCTCTTGAGTCTCTGTCCTCTTCTTGTAGATGAATTGACTAGACATATCGAGATGATTGATGAGATTTTTGGTTTATGTTATCGATAGATTATATTGTCTTGGTGGATGAAACTAAGCGACGAGTTGATGCTAACTAAAAATTTTGAGTGAAGCATTGGAGTCAATAGGCCAATAAAAAAAAGGGCATTGGAGTCAACACGGTATAAAATAAGTAGGACTTGTACTGCATACCATGAATGTAAATTTAATTGCTGTAGCTGATGAAGTAGCTATAGTGATGAAGTTACGGTTCAAATGATGAGGTAACATTTGAATGTATCACCAGCGGACTACTTGGTGGTAGGGGTGTTATTTTGCACAAAGATTTTTCTATATACATACCAAATATACACATTGTAGCACAAAGATTTTTCTATGTTGGAACCCCTCTACAAGGCCAAAACTGTATTTTTTGGTGTGGCTTTGGTTGCATGAATCAAGAAATTTATTTAAGAGAAACATCTCAAAGCAACATTGTTCATTATCATCTTTCTGCTTGTATGTAATATAATCTATACTTTTTAATATCTGCTTATCTGTTTTGTCTGTTTAAAAATGTCAGTGGATTAATAGAGAGCTGGCTGTATTGCAAAATCTCATTGATCGTGCAAATGAGAAAGGTTGGAGAAGAGAATATCCTTTCGTGATTTGTTGTAAAATGTCAGTGTTGCATTTGCTGCTTGTAAAGGTAGAGCCAAATGCCTCAGTAGATTAAGGCCATAGTTGTTAGAATTGCATTCATGAATCAAGACAAAACGATACAAATCTACAAGTGAATCGAGTTTTATATAAAATTGATGGTGAATCCTACGATTCCATTCGCAATTCATGCAAAAATGATATGATCTCATGAATCTAAAGGTGAATACAGAACCACTTTTGTGGTTTTGCTTGAATTTTTCTTATAGAAAAGCAAGAATATAATATCATATATACTTTTTAGGTATGAAAAACCTTCTTCTGTGAAAAATTTGGAAATTAATTGATCAGTATTTATTCTGATCCAGGGCAGCACTCAGAGCCTGAAACCAACCCACATAATGTTGCCATATAAGCTAGTTTAGTACCTATGAGGCTACAAACTTTTATTGTGTCAAGGCTAAGGTTTCCTTTTTGTTATAAACCTACAACGTCTATATGTGCATATCCATTTTCTAATTGTATTTATTTTCCTATTATCATTATTATGTACGAGTGTATTTCCTATTAGACCACGTGATCATCCAACTATAATAGAAAACAAAATTAAATATTGATGTAAGCTGAAATTATTCGAATTTACTGTGTATCTTTGTTATGTATGTGTATAGATACATTTTCCAATGACTTTGACTTTGGACCGTATCGTTATGACTCACAGTTCGGGAAATGGTCAATCCGATCCGCGATTTGAAAACCTTGATTATGGCAACTCTTGCAAAAACTCAAACTACTCCTGTAATACCTGCAACGAACAGTTTCATTTTATCCAGATAACAGTATGCAGAAGCAAAAGAATACCTTGTGTTAATTTGTGACTTTGGAAATAAGATATGAAAACAGGTGTACTAATCTTTATCATGGTCACCGACACATAACTTTTGCTCACACATGCACAATGTTTTTTTTAGCATTCAAGATAACGATGTTTGCAGTAAAAGGTTCTAATGTGACCCTTGACCTTCATGGTGCTCTACACTGTTTGAATACATGGAGAGAAGAAAGCTACTTCAAACACCAGAAGAGAAGTTGCGATTGTTAGAAACAGTTCCCAGGGTGATTGCAGATGTAGCGGAGGTTGAACCTATATCCAACGATGCCATTAAAGAATCTAAACAGGAAGATGGAAGCTCACCAAAATCCATCCTCATGGGGAGTTCAGAATCTCCTGTTGATATTAGGAGAGGCAGTGGAATTCCTTCAGGTATTACAGATGCTGGAGGTAGGATTAGTTTATAAATATTATGCCATTAGCAATAGACTCCGTGTTATGAAGGTATTGTGTTGAATAATAGATTCAGAAATGAAGATTTCTTCTAGGAGGAAAAGATTTTTTCATCTAACTGCAACTTTTTGAATCATTGTTTGTTTTTAACCCTTTTGACATTCAAACTTTCAGACAATCTAGCATGGATTTTTCTTATCTAGTTGGTTATTCTTTTTCCCTCATACCTGCTCTCTGTGTTACCATTACTAACTCTAGGTGAGACATAGTTTTTCCTAAAAGCATGCTTTAATTTTTTTTTTAATCAGCAAACATGCATTAATTGTGGTCATCCTGGGATACATAGCTTGTATCCTGTTCAAATTTAAATGTCATATTTGGGGTTGTATTGTGTGTTGTAGGATGCATCAACTGACTAAAGTAATTGGAAGTTGAAAAAATAGTTATAACAAAGATGGCAAAATCAATCGTGTAGAAATAATGTGTAAAACAAAAGCTTTTAGGATACAAAATATCAATTCTTCACCCATATAACATGTGTCTTTTTCTGGTAAGTAACAAAAGAAGTAGTAGGTACTTATAACCCAAATTTCCACATTACATCCCTTGCCTGCTTTATAACGCATTTACTATCTGTGATTCCAGGTGTTGACGGAAAAACTTAAAGGAGAGAAATCAAAATCTCAAGTTTCTTCATTCATCAAGTAGATTTCATCCTCCTCAAATAAATGACACGCCTTGGATTTCACATCCCATGTTACAACTCGAACCTTCAACAATTATGATATAAAAATGAGCAAGATTATATCATTACTTACACAATAGGAAATACAAATTGTCTCCAAAATTAGATAAAACAACTTGTCGAAATGTCCTCCAAAGGCCAATCTTATATGACTCTTGCAAAGGAAAAGTAATATTATAATGAGAAGTATACAATATGAGAAGTATAGAAGTGCCAATAATAATGAGACGAATCAATGATAGTCGCCAAGTCAAACCAAATTGTCCCTGTAATAGGACCTCATACCCAACGCTCCTTATTACAGGACTCATCACCTCAGCAAGCCCACATGTGACTTGTTGTGGCTATTGGTGAATTCACTTACCAAATATATAACACACATCCACCATAAATATAATTACCACATAACACAACTCAAACAAGGTTATAGAACTTAACGAATTGCACAATGAAATCATACAGAGTATGATATGGGAATTTCCAAGGAATAGTCTGTGGATTTTAAGGCATATCGTATACAACCTGGTTCACCTACAGTTAAGATCAAAACCTTTAAATGCATAGACTTTATTGCCATGGATCAAATCGAAATATTATAACAAGTTGATCTAATTTTTCCACTCAATTTTTATGCACAAGAACTAGAAAGTGACTTAGGATCCCGGTCTCTATGTCTTCCATTCTGTCTAATCATCATGGCCCATTAGCTAAACCACCACAATACCTTTATAAAGGCCCTAAAGTATTTCTCTCCTCTACAAGCAGGTCGCTCACTTGAGCACCACCAACATGTCTCTATTCCTTCCCTCTCTCTCTTTTTCTTTCTCTAATCGTATGACTAACCAACCTGCCAAAGTAGCAATTACTTGTCTTTATTCCACATGGCCTTTCCTCTCTATATAATTTCAAAGAAACCCACTCAAAATTAATAAAATATGCAGAACAAAATTGACATAGAACAAGACGAGTGTTCTAAAAGTCATTAGGCGCTAGTAAGGTGAAAAAGGGGTGCCTAGTGGCCGACTACGCCTAGGCTGATTTTAATCTAGGTGTTGGACCCCGCCTAGCGCCTAGTCACTGCCGCCTAGACAAACTTTTAGAACACTGAACAAGACAGAGAGTATATGAGCACACATTTTGATGCAAGTAACTAATAATCAACTTAAACAAGAGTAGAGACTTCTAATTAAACAACTTGGTATTACCTTCCCTTTCAAGTTTATCCCCAAATGTCTCTCATTGTTACATACAGTACATGTGTATTCTATCATCTTAATACACCATTTAAGTTTCAATATTTTTAGCTACCTATATGCTTTAATTTTCAAATAATTTGTCCAAATAGGAAAATCTAAAATGTTTCCAACTCAAGCACATAGATATAAGATAATTACCACTAATGGAGTAGATATCTATGCAACTGCTTAAGCCCCCCAAAAGCTGGCCCAAAATAGGTTCCCAGTTGTTTTTAAGTTTATTATATATGTTAGATATGGTATTTCAATAAATAGAGGTAATTGTTGGTTCGGCGGCGAAATCTTGTGCCTTTTAATCTTTAATACGTCCATTGTGTGACTCACATGCGAATCATTACCATTATAAGTTGCATTTTAATTGTACTTTTTAGTTTTCATTGTACTTATGTATTACTTTTAGCCTTCCTTTTGTAAGTTGAGGGCTTGAGGTTATGGAGTTTTCCTGTTGGTCTTGAATAGAAATATCATTAAGTATTGAAATGATACAACAATAATAACAATAACAATATCAGTGTAATCCCCAATAAATGGGAGTATGGGCGGGGAGGATTGGAGACAAGCGCGAACTTGGGCAATATATACACTAAGTGGCTTGCTCTCAGAAATCTTTACCATTGAAACAGTGGCCCCTTATGCCTCTAAAAATTGAGAAACTCAAGGGACATTTTGCTGTGGAACTATACCTTAAAATCAAAGCCAGAAGACATCGGAAATGGTAGGCGTGGAGACCCGATCCGATTTATGTGTTCATTACCTTGCTTCTTTCATTCAAAATCTAGAGCATCAATAACGCACAAATAGAAGTATTGAAGTACTAAAAAAGTATTTTCGAATAGCAAGATTCTCAACTGTGATTAATGGTACTAAATGTAAGCTTTGTAAGATCTACTAAATTTAGATCAAACGTTTATTACCAAGTGATGAATTGAATTTGAAACACGGATTGTTCCTTAGTAGCCCAACAAGAAGCAAGTAAGATGACTAGCCAAAACGGGAATGTTGAGATGGATGTGTGGTAAAACTTTGCAAGATTCGTGATATGAAAGGGGTTGCACTGATAGAAGATAAGTGCTTGTGACCCATCGTTGTGTCGTAGTAGAGGTTGCCCCAAGCGTAGGGCTAGGTGGTTGTAGCATGATAACTTGGAAGTCCGAGGTCGAATCCACAGATAAACAATGGATCTAGTAAGAGGTTTGTTTTACGAGTTGGTTTTGGCGTTAGGACCGCCAACCTTTTGAGTTGATTTTGGTGGAATTCTCTCTCTAACCCTAATTTAATTGGAAAATGAAATTTGAACGATAATTTAAAGAAGGCAAGGTCTAGGGGTTTTATCCACCCACAACTTAGGTCGTTTAATTCTTCTTAAATATAAATCAAGTGAGAGTCAAGGTCACTTGCTCTCACTCGGGAGATTTAGCCATGAAAACCAAGTATACTCTTTGAATGGGGGTTTGAAAATGGAAAGAAACCCATTTTGACATTTTATCAAACACATAGAGTATTGTGTGTGCCAAGGAAATTTGTACACACACAATCAAAGAAATAAACAACCCTAAGTTTAGATCAACGATTAGATTGTTCTAACCATTCACAAACCAACATTAAGCACAAAAAATAAGTGAGAAGCCATTAAAACACCCAAGTCATTGAGTGAAAATCACCCCATGACCAAGCCTATGGGTCTACTCCTCCATGGAGGAAGAACACATCAATGGAGGAGAAGAGGAAGTACAAAACATCAAGAGAAAAGGAAATAAAAGACTGATCTTGATTAATAAAGACAGTACTTACAATATTAAGGAAGGCAATCTACCCCAAAACCTAGCAATCAATGCTCAATGGAAGAGAGTGATTAAGCTAGGGTTGAGAGGGAGGTAGATAGACAAAGTAATATGAAGAATAACCTAATAATCTGGGGTTCTCTAGTATTTATACCCCCTAAAAATGTCTTACAAAAGGTCCAAAATGCCCTTAAGTTAATACATGGTCGAGCACAAAGGTTGCCATAAATTTCCAGGTGCTACTGGTACCAATAGCTGGCTTGTAACTCTCAGTTCTGATCGACCCGTACCGGTATCAAGGGTATGTTTGGTACCGGTATCTCCTGGGTTTCTTCCAACTTTCTTTGCTTCTCCCCTTGGCCCTTTGACGTCCCGAGCACTCTCTGATGCTTCTTTTCATGACTCTTGGGACTCCATGGCGGAGTGCTCCGCCATGCGGTCTTGGGTACTTTGGCACACTTGGGAGCCATCCATGACGTCCGAATGCACATTATTTCCAATTTTCCACGGTTAACTTGTAACTAACAAAAAACGCACCTTTGCGTAATATCAATATAAACAAGCAAGTATAGCCATATGCGTGTGACAAAAAGAGAGGGATAAGCCCCGTTTATTTATGTTACTGAGGGCAATAAGCAGTGTTCTAAAACAAAGAATTAATTAGCGATTAATCATTGGTGGGGCCTATGCGATTAGATCTAACTAACGATTAATCATTGATTACTAATTAATAAGCACCGATTTATCGCCGATTAATCCAATTAATTGCCCGAAGGTGGCCGACCGCACGACTATCGCAGAGCGACTTTTAGAACATTGGCAATAAGATGAGAGAATGCTATAGCCGGCTGGAGAATAAGGTGATTTGGACATGCCTATCGTGGATCGGTCAATGCAATAGTTAGGAGGATTGATAAGGTTACAGTAGATGTTTGCATTAAGGAAGTAGTAGACCAATATTAACTTTAGAGGTGTCAGTTTGCAAAACCTAGGTCTTTTTGATATCAAGGAACACAATTCCCTCGACAGAACTCAATGAACAACTTTAATTGGCAAGGGAGCGGTGGAATTGGGCCTTTAGAATTAGTCGAGGTGCATGTAAGCTAACCTAGATACCTGAATTATTTTATATTAAAAAACTCAATGGAAACAATGTATTCATGTTGCTGAACCCAATTTAATGGGACTTAGACTTACTGCTC
>BPLS01028099.1:0-13995 GCA_019656275.1 Rhododendron kiyosumense
AATCCAATTCAAGCTTCGAAAATTCAGCATAAATCACTTGCAGTTTTGGTCTTAAAGATGGTAGCTTCTCAAAAGGAGTTTTTCCCAAGATACTCTTAATATTGCTATCATAAATCTTCGCGGCCAAAAGACGACCGCAATTGATCATACTCCCCGTATCAAATGCAGTAACAGTCGACGGCGCTGCACAACCGAACATAGGAGGCTTGGAAGTAGGAGGCTTGAAAGTAGAAGGCTTGGAAGTAGATGGAACATGGATCGCCCCAGATACAAAATTATGTTTTGATCGCAAAGCAAGATCAAAAGGGTCTGGACCATCAACAGAACCTTCACGCTCATCTGATGCAAACTGGTTTTCCAACTGCAGAGGGAAATAACTCATTAAGAAATTTGATGAGAAAATCCCAAACTTCTTTAAAAAATAAACAAAGTAAAGAACAAAAGAAGGCAGTGATTAAAGCTTACTCGTATACCCAATACCTCAACATGGTTAGAAGTGTCCGGCAAATCATCAAGGATACCATCCAAATTATAGTCCAAATTCGCCAAATCAGAAACCGTCACTTTCTCCTTCAATCGCGAATCAGAGTCTGCTGCTTTCTTTTTTGAACGCTTCCAATGGCACTCCTCTTTGTCGGAACTACTTCCTTCTGAAAGAGCTAGGGTGGTCCTCTTCTTGTTTTCACCTGTTGGTTCTGAAGTCTGGCCAACAATAGGCTTTGGTTTAGACGCTGGAATAATCAAATGAGTCTTTGGATTGACTTCTGCGGCCTTCTTACTTTCTTTGGTTACCGCTTTGGTCACTTCCTCTTCTTTAGATTTTGAAGAAGGTGGAGTAACTTCTGTAGACAACTTTGACTTCGTTGTGCGAAGTGTGATGATGTTCTTCCCTTTTGGAGCAACAAGAGGTGACTTTGGCTTCTCACATGCAAGTTTATCTCTACAGAAGTTGCTCGAAGATTTTTCCCACCACTCGACATACTCTTTGGTGGCTAGGCCTTCAGATGAATGCAACGGGATCATAAAATCAGCCCTCGTGTTTAATCTCGTGCAAGACTCCCAAAGTTGGTATATTGCCTCCAAAGTGCCGGTTGAGAGCTCTTCTCTTAACTTTCCAGGAGTGTCTTGACAAAATCGAAATTGTCTAGCAAATCGGTGAGGGCTATATGGCTCAACAATATGCTCATTACTACGACGAAGAGTTAAGTAGCTTGATCTGAGACTGATGACGTAATCATTCCAAGAGTCTGAATGCTTTCCATGGTCAGTGACAATTCCTTGTTGTGGTTTACCCAAGGCTAAGAGCGATAGAGTCGATGGTGTGATGCTCTTCAAAAGATCACAAGCTTCTTGAAAACTAAAATGTTTAGCCTTCTTTTCCCCGGCAAGTCTCACCATCCGGGCACCACATGCAAATTTTGTGGAAGCAGACAAGAAGTAACTGTCATAATAACGACCAAGCCACCCATAAACATAATGGATGGGAAACGCTGCGCCACATTTGCTTGGATTAGGTGAAAATGTGATCTCTCTCAAACCATGGTATATGCTCGCAAGGACAGGTATTGCCAAAGAAAACCTCTTTCCTTGAGCCATCATACTTGCTACTTTGAAGACGCCTGGACGAATTTGATCAACCTCTTTGTTAGGTAGCACAAAAACACATAGCCAACAAGATAGAAGAGCAGCCAAATTGATTTCTTCTCTCATGTCCTTCTCAACACCCAAGTCGTCAAAAACCTTTTCTGTATCTTTGGAGCGCGGCTTTTTGTCTCCAATAAAGCCAGTTGGATTGTTGGATGTCCTAGGCTCGCTCAACCTTTTCTTTTGAACTCTAGCAGGCGGCTGTTTGTAACGGGGATCCTCTTTAAACCAGAACTTTACCCAGTCATGCACAGTAACATTTGAAGTCTCGCTTGCACAACAAATTTTGCGGTACGCCAAAAATAAGTACTTGCAACTTGGAGGAAGAAGTGGCACGTCTTTTTTGTCAACACCAGTGAGTTCTTTAGCAGAAGGCACAACCTCGTCATAGAAGATTCCATCAATTGAAAGTCCCCCAGTTAGGCGTAGGTCCCATAGGGAAATGGACACCTCTCCGATTGGTACGTGTAGACTATTTGTTGAGGGACACCAAAGCTCGCAAAATGAGCGAATAAGGTTTGTGTTGCGAACATAAGTAAATAAGGATGCAAAGACAGCGTCATATATCTTCGCACTAGTTAGCATGTCTTTATTCCGTGCGAGCACATCTTCTAACCACTCCCAATATCCGTCAATGAAAGATATTTCCCCAAATTGAGGAGTCGTGATACCCCATTTAGCATCTCCGTTGATGATTCGATCGCCTAACAAAAGGAAGTGCTCAGAATCATTGTTCTTCTTGTGGAGAGATGATCGCAGTAATAGTGCATCGTCGGAGATAAAAGTGGACTTCCCATGATTAAATAGTTCTCGAATTGATCCAGTATACCATCGTGAGAGATGGTGAGAATCAGGAGAAAGATCCCAATTTAGTGCAAGAGCTCCAATGACTGGATCATGAACCCGGAGGTCAACCTGAGTTGCTGGGGCAGCACCTTCATAACTGATGGACATAAATTGATGATCATCTGTCGAGTGATCGTTGAACAAGGCCATCTCTTCACGGAGCAGAGCTCGAGGAAGCTGCGGAGCAGAGCTCGAGGAAACGGCGGAGCAGAGCTCGAGGAAGTTGCGGAGCCTAAAGCTCGAAGAAACGGCGGAGCAGTGCTCGAAGAAATAGCAGCAACGGAGCCTTAAAGTTCGAAGAGGCAGTAGCTACAGAGCTTAAAACTTGAAGGAGCAACAAATCCCGAGTCTGCAACCAAAAAGAAAAATAGTCAGAAACGTAAAGGAGTCCAATGCGTGGCTATTAAAATTAAGATAGGTGAAAATACTGTTCAGAAAGTGAGACCCAAAAGTTCTCTGATGAAGCAACAAATTCTTTGTATCTGCAAGAACTGAGGAAAGAAATTCAGTCAATGAGCTATGCCAGTCAAAACAGGAAAGGCATTGGTTGGATGAGTAATGAAAACATATTGTTCTCGCTGCATTGGGTCCACAATCAGAAGGTATAAAAGTAACTGCAAGAGGCTTTGGAGGAGCAAAAGAGTCATAAACTGCCTGTTTTGGCTCTCGTAAAATTATTAGCTACATAGTGTCACAGGAAATATTGGTCAAGCAGTCCTTTGAATCTCGGCTACAAAGGTGATCAAAAAGAAAAAAAAGAGTTGTGAGTTGTTTCGGTTTTGGATATTTTCAGCCGTGAAGTCATGTTTGCAAAATTATGGACGGTGCAACAAGGAAGAAAAAGGCCCGTCCGTACTAAAAAAAAAGAGCTTTTTTTTTAATTGGTTCTTTCCTCTCATATGTGGTCTAAATTCATGCATGCCATAAAAAGGACGGTCAGGAAGAGACAAAAGGAGTTGATTATTGAATTGAAAGCAAAAAGGTTGACTACAATTCTTTCTGGTGGTAAAAACTTGTGAATTGAGAAATAAATGAAGGCCTGGTCTATACAGGGATTTCAAAAGCTAGAAGACAAGAAGGAAATTACCTGATTAAAGTTTGCTTCAGATGCTGATCCAAGCACACGGATTCAGTGGCTGCTAGAATTTTCACAACAATTAATTTGAGCTGATTGGAAAAAAAAAAAAATTCATGAGTTGACGCTATAGATCGTGACGAAAACCGAAGATCATGGTTTATGGTTCTGGTGAAAAAAAATTTCTGAAAAGCAGTGGTATCTAGGTGCAGAAACAATGCAATTTTCTCCATCCGAGTTCCGAATTAAAATAACTACTGAGGAAAAGTTCGTGTTTTCGACGTGGTTGGTCCGTGGCTACAATAGGACGTCATGGGGATAACTACGGGCGTCCGAGTTTCCTACCTAATACAGTGCATGATTAAAAAGATGATTATTCTTTGTTTTTGGCACGAGTGACATCAACACCTCAGAGAATATAAAGTCAAAAACAAAGACGACAAAGGAAGGCAAATAGAGCAAAAGACGAAGAGGAAGTTTACCAGATCAGTTTCTTTTGGGTTGCCGAACCAATCACTCAAGTTGTGAGAATTGTGTTTCTACTGCTCTTAATTTATAGACCACGAAGGCAAAGTCTAGTAGGAAAAGTAAGGCAGACTCCTACCCTAATTCAAATTCATCTCAAGAGGTGGTTGTTTTAAGTGGTGCTCTTTAGAAGCATATTACGGGTCGACACATGCAAAGATAAGCGGGCACCTAATTCCTAATGGGAGTAGAATTCTACTTTCCTCTCCTGACACCAATTGAGTTTTTCTTTAAGCAGTGACTTTTAGAAGTGGAGAGTAAACTTCTAATGGGAAAAGGAGTTTAAAGTCCTATCCTAAATCAAATGCAATTGTATTCAAACACGTTTCTGTTCAAGCGGTGTTTCGATTTCCGAGCAATGAAAACAAGCACGGATATGCGGCATATGCCAAATGGATCCTCGTGTGGTGTTTGATTTTAATCGGCAATCTACTGGCAAGCCGATTTCAGTGAGTCAATTCGTGGGCACAAGTTTTCCGCGCGTTACAATTATTGGCCTATCAAGCTTCAGTCCACAAAAAATTGGGCTCTCGCATATTGTTGCCTCTGAGGATGAATTCAAGTCATGACTGACTATGGATTTTTAACTCGGGTTGTTAGGTAAATTTTGGAGGATCAAGCTCACTTCACGTTTCAAGCAGAAGAAATTATTGCTGAATACACAAATTTTTGGCGTCAATTTAAACCAGGTCAACATTGAGTCAATCTCAAGCCAAAAAAATAAAAATTACCGAGTACACAAATTTTCGGTATCAAATCAAATCAAGTCAACATTTTCGAGACCTACTCACTTTCGTGCATGAGCAAATCTCGAGGGGGCATCTGTAGGCATGTAAAATTTCCAGCCAATCACAAGTTGCCACGTGTTGTGGGACCTAATAAATAGGGCACAATAAATGGCCAATCAAATGTCGCCAAGTGTCTTTAGGTCAAAAGTTAAAATGATGCGAATGGACCAATCAAATGGCGCCACGTGTGGAAGTGATGCAGTTATTATTTTTATTAAGCTCGGCCAATCAAATTAAGCCACTTGGTAAAATAATATTTGTATTTCTTTTTATATAATTGTCCTTCTTAAAATAAAAGTAAGTAAGGATAATTATCAAATTATAATTATTTCTTTTACATTGGATAAAGAAATAATTAAAGAGAGATAAATATGAAGGAAGTAGAGATTGGTCATGACTCTCCATCCTACGTCTCTATAAATAGAGGTGCTCTCCTCTCATATTTTCCATCAACATTCAAGCATCCAACTCCAGAGCTCTGAAGATCAAAGCCTCAAAGCCCTTCAGAATTCCTCAAGTCTCAAGTCCAAATCCAACCAGAAGGTTCTTCCAGATCAAAGCTTCAAAGCCCTGAAGAACGTTCAACCTAGATCATCATCTTCTTCTTCGCAAACATTGGAGAAGATTCCGCCGTTCGATCTGAGATCAAGCTGTCAAGCCCTCGTTTCAACAACACCAGAAGAGAAGAATCAGAGGATTATTTTCTCTTAGAAATTCATCAGAGATTGTAACCCTAGTTTTGATACATCAATAAAATTGACTCTCGTTCAGCATTTTTCCCGTCTTTTTCGTAGACTCGAAATTTGTGTTCAACAGATTTTGGCACGCCCGGTGGGACTATCTCTGCCTCTCATCTCTTCTCTTCAACAAATCAACAAACTCTCAATGGCTCCTAAGACTGTCCATTCAAAAGCTCCTCAAGCTCCGGTTGCACGCTCCAAGTCTTCAACCGCTGCAAAAACTGGCTCTGGATTTCACGCTAAAGGTGTTGGTGAAACACTTCGAAGTAAGGTGAAGGTTGCCGCTACCAAATTTGGCTCTGGATCTCACACTAAAAGTGCTGGTCCAACAACTCGAAGCAAGGTGAAAGTTGCCGCTGCGGATACTGCCCAAGCCTCACTTTTGTTTAAATCAAACCCCACATTTGAGGCTGATCTACCGAAGGCACCCCCAAGTTCACCAAAATTAAATCCCGAGTCTGAGGCTGATCTACCGAAAGCACCGCCAAGCTCACCAGAAGGAAAGGATGTCATTTCTACCATAGAAGCAATGAAGGATGTGGCAACCGACATTGAAAATCCTTCTATGCCTCAGGAGTCTGGTTCAGAAATTCAGAAGAATCTGGAAGATGGCTATTTAAGCAGTTGGAGTTCTGACTCTGATTCTTCTAAAAGCACTCCTCAGTCAAAATTTGATGCTCCCACCAAGACTACCAGTTCTTCAGTCATGAATGTTATGACAACAAATGCGGTCAGCCTAGAAGAACAAGTCGCTAACTTGGCCAAAACAGTTGAGGGAATGTCAAAAATCCTAGAAGAACGTGATGTTGAAATCGCCTACCTCAAGAGCAAAGTAGGAAGTAAAGGGGATTCAAGTCGAGTTGAGTCCTCAGGCAAAAATAAGGTGGTACCTGAGGAGTTCACACTTTCTGGTGATGGTGCGATTCCCATAGACCAATTGAAAGATTTCATTTTAGGCACCATCAAGCAGAAGTACGAGGAAGCACCAAAATCTTCTTCTACTTATGCTAAACCTTATACTAGAAGAATCGACCTTTTGAAGATGCCCACTGGTTATCAACCACCGAAGTTTCAGCAATTTGATGGCAAGGGCAATCCAAAACAACACATTGCCCATTTTGTTGAAACGTGCAGCAATGCTGGAACTGATGGTGATCTTCTCGTCAAGCAGTTTGTTCGAACGCTTAAAGGCAATGCTTTCGACTGGTATTGTGACCTTGAGCCTGGCACGATTGAAAGTTGGGAGCAGCTAGAACAAGAATTTCTTAACCGTTTTTACAGCACTCGCCGTATTGTCAGTATGTTCGAGCTTACGAATGCTCGCCAATGGAAGGATGAACCTGTCATTGATTACATCAATAGATGGCGGCACGTGAGTCTAAACTGCAAGGATAGACTGTCTGAAACTTCCGGAATCGAGATGTGTATCAAAGGCATGCAATGGGATCTACAATACATTCTTCAAGGAATTCTGCCCAAAACCTTTGAAGAGTTGGCTTCTCGAGCTCATGACATGGAACTTACCATTGCAGCAAATGGAAGGCAAGGCTTACCAGTACAAGACTCTCGCAAAACGCAAGATTCTCGTATCCTAGGAAATAAGCTAGACGTTCACAAAGGGGGCAAACCCATAGTCAAAGGAGAAAAGAAGGATTCCATGACAATGAATGTTACACCCTTCAAAATCTCTACTAGACCTAAGCCAAAGCAAGTAGAGAAGTTTACTCCTCCACAGGTGAAGGAGAAAAGGAGGCTCACATTGAAGGAGATGCAAGAAAAGGTGTATCCATTTCCAGATTCAGAGGTCCCTTCAATGTTTGATCAATTGCTGGATCTAAAACTCATTGAGCTCCCAGAGATGAAACGACCTGAGGAGGCTAACAAGGTGAATGATCCAAATTACTGCAAGTACCACCGCTTGGTTAGCCATCCCACTCAACGGTGCTTTGTCTTTAAAGAAAGGATAGTAGAACTAGCAAGCCAAGGGAAGATTGTCTTGGAGGAAGAAAACGAAACTGTAGCTACAAATCAGACTGTAGTTACTCTACAAAATGACACTCTTCAGCCTAAAGCATCACCAAGGGTGAAGGTTCAATTTGGGTCATTTGATCCAAATGAAGTAGTACGATGCCCTTCAATTCAACAGTCTGGGGGCAACATCTCTACCAACACAAAAGTTGAGGACGCGGATGATGAAGGATGGACCCTTGTCACTCGTAAAAAGAAGAAGCACGCAGCAAGTGTGAAGTATCCCCATGCTGCAATACCAAAGCCTAGCCCCAAAAGGATGCGTGCGAGAAGGCAACAAAGAAGGAAGCAGTCGAAGAAAATATCCTCAAATCAGCAAGAAGACACGCTTGTCCAAAAATTGCGTGCTCCTTTTACCCTATGGGATTTCCTTCCTGAGAAAATTCGCAACTCTGGTCTTTTTGAGTCTTCATGCAACACTGTGAGTGTCGAAGAAATTGAGGATCCAAAGCTTGAGTCACCGAAAGATACTCCGATCAAGGCTGACTCTACAAGTTGTGTTGGTGATTATCTTGCTTGCATTGGAAGCATTACACTCTCTGACGAGGATTTGCTGCTTGGTGACATATCACATAATCGCCCGCTCTTTGTCACTGGATACATGTGTGAAAAGAGGGTCAATAAGGTACTCTTGGATGGTGGATCTGCAGTTAACATCTTGCCGCTTCGTACCATGAAGGAACTTGGCATCCCTATAGACGAACTAGCACCTAGTCGTCTCATGATCCAAGGATTCAATCAAGGGGGGCAAAGAGCTATTGGCGTGATTCGTCTCGACTTGCTCATCGATGATATGACTTCAAGTGTATCACTTCATGTCATTGACGCCAAGACTTCTTACAACATGCTTTTAGGGCGGCCGTGGCTCCACGAGAATGGCGTCGTCCCATCAACCCTCCATCAGTGCTTCAAGTACTGTAAAGATGGCGTGATAAAGAAAGTGGTAGCTGATGATAAACCCTTTAGCGAAGCCGAGTCCCATTTTGCTGATGCTAAATTCTACTTAGCAAATGTGGTGTTGACCGAGTTGGAACCTGCTGCCTCTTCATCAAACTATAAACAATCCAAAGCCAATGACTTGCAACTTAGTAAGACAAATATTCTAACTAAGGAGAAGGAGAAAATTGATCAAGGTGTCAGTCATCTTGTAAAAGAAGCATCAAAGAAGAAAGGGACACCCGTACTTCACTTTGTGCCTAAAGTGAAGAAAGGAGAAGAGTCAGCCTTGGATGGATTAACACTTCCAGTCACTAACCTCAACAAAGCCAAGGTTGCTCCACCCTTAAAAGGATTTGTTCGAGCCGTGCATAGCCCCGTAGTGGAAAATGACTACTTGCCTTCACAACGGACAAATGGCTTTGATCCCAATGCCTACAAGCTTCTTGCAAAGGCTGGACATAATCCTAAAGATTCGACTGCTCTAGGGAAACTCTTGCCTGAGGTGACTGGCGAAAAGGTACATGGTTTGAACTCAACTCAAAAGATGCTCAAACAGAAGGGATACACTGTCAAGGAATCTCAAGTAGGCCTTGGATATACTGCACCTACTCCTGCTCGCATCTTCATAAGGAAATCCACCAATAATTACATCACGGCGGAAGAAGGAACTTCATCAGTTTCATCTAAGACATCTGTCTTTGACCGCTTGAGTGCTCCGAAATCTCAAGTGTCAATCTTTGACAGATTGGCGCCCCAAAGTGAAGTAGTTTCATCATCTCGCATGAGAAAATCCATTCAAAGCCGATTAGGGCCGCCAAGTGAAAGCCCTATGCCTTTTAAGTTGTGCGAGTCTGTCCACAGTAGATTAAGTCTACCGAAGGAGGCGTCCTCATCAAACGCTCCTCGAAAGTCTGTGCATTGCCGATTGGGTGTCTCAAATACTACCATCAAGAAGGCTTCAAAACAGAAGATTGCTCTCTTGTCAGAAGATGATAAGAAGTTGAAGAGCAAAATACCCTCTCGCATGGAACGCCATACTACTCTTATTGTGGCAATGGACAATGAATCGCTGAAAGTAAAGCGACAAACTGTGGTTTTAACTAAGGTACCTTCTAGGGGGTTGAAAGATGGCCTTAATGAAGGATGTTTCGCTTCCTCATTCCATATCACAGCTTCTTGTAATGAAGTCCAAGCAGAGGAGGATGCTGAAGATGCTCCACAAGAGTTGGAAGAAGGTGTGAAGTCCACCGTTGACGATTTAAAAGAGATCAACCTAGGGACTGAAGATGACCCACGACCAACCTACATAAGTGCCTCGCTCACTCCTGAAGAAGAAATTGCTTACATTGAACTCCTACGAGAGTATAAAGACGTCTTTGCTTGGAATTACACGGAAATGCCAGGGTTAGACCCAAGAGTTGCTGTTCACCATCTCGCAGTGAAGCATGGCGTCCGACCTGTCAAGCAATCTCAGAGACGCTTTCGGCCTGACTTGGTTCCCAAAATTGAAGCGGAGGTCAATAAACTCATTGAAGCTGGTTTCATTCGAGAAGTCAAGTACCCCACCTGGATTTCAAGCATAGTCCCAGTAAAGAAGAAAAATGGGCAAATCCGAGTTTGTGTTGACTTTCGTGATTTGAATAATGCTTGTCCTAAGGATGACTTTCCACTTCCTATACCTGAGCTCATGGTCGATGCTACTACTGGACATGAAGTTTTGTCATTCATGGATGGTTCGTCTGGCTACAATCAAATCCGCATGGCTCCGCGAGATGAAGAGTTCACAGCTTTTCGCACACCTAAAGGCATCTACTGTTACAAAGTTATGCCTTTCGGCTTGAAGAATGCAGGTGCCACATACCAAAGAGCGATGCAAAAGATCTTCGATGATGTACTCCATAAATATGTAGAGTGTTACGTCGATGACTTAGTCGTGAAGACAAAGAGACGAGCCGACCATCTTCATGATCTAAGACAAGTGTTTGAACGGTTACGAAGGTACCAACTTAGGATGAATCCCTTGAAGTGTGCTTTTGGGGTTACGTCCGGAAAATTTCTTGGGTTTATTGTGCGCCACCGCGGCATAGAAATTGAACAAGCTAAAATTGATGCTATCGAGAAAATGCCTGAGCCTCGAAATATTCATGAGCTGAAAAGTCTTCAAGGACGATTAGCTTACCTCCGTCGTTTTATATCAAATTTGGCTGGTCGATGTCAACCATTCAGCCACCTCATGAAGAAAGGTACTCCGTTTGAGTGGGATGAAGCATGCAACAATGCTTTCAAGAGCATCAAATCCTATTTAACGAGCCCTCCTGTTCTCACTGCCCCTATACCTGGACGACCACTAATCCTGTATATCGCTGCGCAAGAGCGTTCGGTTGGAGCACTTCTCGCTCAAGAGAATGATGAAGGGAAAGAAAATGCCCTATATTACTTGAGTAGAATGATGCTGCCACATGAGTTGAATTATTCTGTGATTGAGAAGATGTGCCTTGCCCTTGTCTTTGCAATCCAAAAGATGCAGCACTATTTTCAAGCTCACACAGTACATCTTGTCTCCAAGGCTAATCCGATCAAATACGTCATGTCAAAGCCAGTCCTCTCTGATCGATTGGCAAGGTGGTCACTCATTTTTCAACAATATGAGATCATCTACGTGCCTCAAAAAGCCGTTAAGGGGCAAGCTCTGGCTGACTTCTTGGCAGACCATCCTATACCAGCCGAATGGGAGTTGTCCGAAGAATTCCCAGATGAGGATGTCATGGTAGTCGAAATTCGTCCCCCATGGACAATGTACTTTGATGGCTCGTCTCATCGAAGTGGAGCAGGCGCTGGTGTGGTATTTATTTCCCCAGAAGGAGATGTCTTGCCATATGCTTTCACTCTCATACAAAATTGTTCAAATAACGAGGCTGAGTATCAAGCTCTCATTCTTGGGCTGGAGATGGCAGTTGAAGCAAAGCACTTACAACTCAAGGTATATGGGGATTCAATGTTGATCATCAACCAGCTTCTCGACGTCTATGAAGTGAGGAAGCTTGAACTCGTGCCTCTCAATAACTATGCGCGTCGTTTAATTGCATGGCTTGGTGATGTTACTTTAGAGCATGTGCCGCGTGGGGAAAATAGGCAGGCAGATGCACTTGCAAAACTTGCTTCTATTCTTGCTCTTCCTGACCATGAAACGCATGTTCCAATATGCCGAAGTTGGGTCATACCGCCAATCTTTGAAAGTGAAGACGGTGGTGAAAGGGAAGTGAACATTGTCTCAGTTTTGGAAATTGAAATTGAGGATTGGCGCCAACCATTCATTGATTATCTGCAACATGGAAAATTGCCCGATGATCCACATAGAAGAACGGATGTGAAGCGTCGCGCCCCTCGATTCATCTACTACAAGGACACACTTTATCGTCGATCTTTTGAGGGGTTATTCCTCCGTTGCCTTGGAGAAAACGAGGCAAAGCAAGCTTTGGAAGAAGTTCATTCTGGGATATGCGGCGCTCATCAATCTGGCCCCAAACTTCATTTTCGAATCAAAAGGATGGGCTACTACTGGCTGACAATGGTCAAGGATTGCATGGAGTACGCTAAAAGATGTCATGCTTGCCAAATTCACGCCAACTTTATACATCAACCGCCAGAACTGCTCCATCCAACTGTCGCTTCGTGGCCTTTTGATGCATGGGGGCTAGATGTCGTGGGGCCTTTGCCAAAGTCTTCTGGTGGCCACTTATACATTTTAGCTGGGACTGACTATTTCTCCAAATGGGCGGAGGCCATTCCACTGAAAGAGGTGAAGAAGGAAAATGTCGTCAACTTCATCCGTACTCACCTCATCTTTAGATATGGTGTACCGCGTTGCATCATCACGGACAATGGAAAGAATTTCTACAATAGTGCCATGACCAAACTTTGCCAGAAATTTGGCTTCAAGCAGCACACTTCTACTATGTACAATCCACCTGCAAATGGTCTTGCGGAAGCATTCAACAAGACTCTTGGGAACATATTGAAGAAGGTGGTTGCTAAAGCAAGGAGGGATTGGCCTGAGAGAATGGAAGAAGCTCTTTGGGCTTATCGAACCACGTATCGAACGCCTACACAAGCCACTCCATATTCACTAGTGTACGGCGTGGAAGCTGTTTTGCCGCTCGAACGTCAAATTCCATCTTTAAGGGTTGCCATTCAAGAAGGCCTCACTCATGAAGACAATGCTCGCTTGCGCCTTGAAGAACTAGAGGCACTTGACGAAAAGAGGCTGGAGGCACAGCAACGTCTTGAATGCTATCAAGCCCGCATGTCAAAGTCATTCAACAAGAAGGTTCGCCTTCGTTCTTTTCAGAAAGAAGACTTGGTTCTTGCTGTAAGAAGGCCCATTAATACCACCCATAAAATTGGTGGCAAATTCATTTCCAAGTGGGATGGACCATATGTGGTGCAAGAAGTTTACTCAAGTGGCGCCTACAAATTGGTTGCTGAAGATGGCTTAAAACTTGGCCCCATAAACGGCAAATTCTTGAAGCGTTACTACCCTTGAAAATCAAGCACTACTCCATGACGCATGAGCCTAAACTGCATGTTGCTCCTGGCCCGCATGAGCTAAAACTGTGCACGGCCCAAAAAAAACAAAAAAAACAAAAAATAATGAACTACGTTTTGACTTGATCCCATTTTGGGTACGTAGGCAGCTTGAATTCGAGCTCAGTCATTAAAAAAAAAATTTGTTTACCTTTGAACTACGTTTTGACTTGATCCCTTCCAAGGGTACGTAGGCAATTTGAGAATTTTTCTTAAGTTCAGTCAATCCATCAAAAAATATATATATTCAACCACAACTATGCTATTCATGGCTCGCAAGAGAATAAACGGTGAATGGCTAAAAGTATGAGAAAAACTTTATTTAAATAATAAGGTGATTGTCTTATACTAAAACATCATAAATGCAAAGGCATGGTTTGCTAAAAAAAAATGGAACATCCATTTAGTAAACCAAACAAGCCTAAATAAAAGAAATATGACAAAGGAAAACTAGTCCAGCCAAGCCAAATTCTGGATCTCTTCCAGCTCGGACTTTAGAAGTCGCTCCAAATTGTTAGCCACTTCCATGTCCGCCGGCTCCATCACCTCAGTCGCTTCTATAATGGCCTGCTCTTCTTGTAAAGTTGAGAAACCATGCTGCTTCTGAGCTCTTTGTGCATCAATCCCTTCGAGGGATTCTCTAAGCTTTTTCGCCTCCAAGTCCAGCTGATCTAGCTCCTTCATCAGTTGACCTCTCTTGGTATCAACATCTGCCAATCGTCGCTCCTTCACCTCTGAAGTCATCCCGCTAGCAAAATTCGATCTCATGGAAACATAGTTGGTGGTATTCTGGATATATTTCTCCACTTGAGTTTGGAGTGGGGAA